>JAFVLL020037794.1:0-22504 GCA_021397915.2 Tor tambroides
TATAGACAAAACGACTGTTGATGCATTTGTAAATACGCCACTGCTAACAAGGCCATGACCTTCTCTCCATTAAAATGATTAACAGCACGTGGTTGATCCCTGAGGTGCATTTTGATGAGCAGTTACACTAGTCACCCCAGTGACTGCCTGATGAGCCAGCGTCCCGAAACCCTTGTGTGCGATACATGTTTGTTTAAAAGCATGATGACGCTAAGTAGTGCTAAACGAGCAGAGCGTGTGGGTGAAGCAGCTGGCTGAGGTCTAGAAGCAGACCTAGATCTGGTTTCTGGGGTCATGTAGAGGAAATGGGAGGAGAGTTGCAGGTCAGCTCTCTCTGCACCACCGTGAGAAAGCTGTCTGCTAGCACATCATGTTGAGTTTACAATGTCCATCAAAATGCTCATTATTATTGTTAAATGAACTTTGCATTTGCAACCACTTTCAATAGAATTTTGCTAGAATGTTCTTTGTGATTGCTAGTGGTTTTCACTTATTTTTTTAATTATATTTCTTCCCTATATATAGTATTACTCCTTTTTTTTCATGAAGTAGTTTTTAGCACCTAATTTATTGAAAAAGGTCTAAATATGAGTGCTAGATGATGAGTATGAGGACAGATGGAGATGTAATTTTTCCCTCTTGCTCCCCTCCATGAATTTGAGTTGCCCGATAACATGGAAATGTGTTTCTTTATCTGAAGAACAGTAAGAGCAGCTGCTAGCTGATGTTAGCCACCTGACGCAACTACACTGAGCAAAAGCTGAAAACTAGCCAAGAGAAAGTGGAGAAAAGTGAGAACGACAGGCCCCTGACAGAACTTTCCATCTCGTACGGTGCTGCTAATTGCTGTGCTACGGTGTGCTGTGTGCTGTGGTCTGATAAGGATCTCTGAAGACTGGATCAGTGAAACGTAGACAGTGAGAGGACTCATATCGCTTTCCACGTTAGAAACGTTCACAGACTGTCTCAGTCTCTTCAACGTACCTGTATTGTATTTTATATTACTTGTATTTAACATGCAGGATTGATATTTAATTAGTATTTTGCAGCTTAATATTCACAGACACTACTCCATATTGCAGTTTGTTTTAAGTGTACAGACCTACTTTGGATTTATTCTTCCAAAATTTGACAAGTTCCATGATATTCTGCATTATACAGTAAATTCCATTTTTATGGCTGGATTCTGCCATTCCATCCATGTTTTCCGTATCGTGAAAATCATAGGGCCTTGAAATGCTAATATTCTGATTGAAATTAATGTCTTGGTGGGCTGATAATTTTTTAAAAATATTGTTTTGTTTATATATATATATATATATATAATTATTATTCTGATTGAAATTCTTTTTTTGATGGCTACGAATATTGTATTGTATATTTATCTTTTAATATTAAATTATTTTATAATTTATTGTGTACAATATTTTATGTTATGTTATGTTACATGAAACATTAATCAATAAAAATTCTGACTTTCTTGGTGGACTGAGAATATTGTATTGTATTTTCTATTTTACATTATTTTCTAAGGTGTTGTATTAGTTTGTATTATATTACTTTTATTAATACTTGTTTTATATGTTCTTTTGGTAAGTGGGTGGATAAAGAGGCAGGTGTCAGGGTTCAGAGTGGGATGTTTATCTCAGTCTAAAGTGGCCTTGCTGTCTTGGGCCTAATGTGAGCGTAAATCAGTCGGCAGTCTGAGAGATGGAGGCTCTGGCAAGCTCTTACCGTAGTTCACTCAAATTCAGAGCTCTTTACAGCCCAGTCTCTCCTCCTCCTCAAACTTAGCTGTTCTTTATGGTCTTTAACTGCCTCTCTCAATCACTCACTGTGTGTTTGTGCTTGTGTCTCAGGCTGGCACTGAAACCAACACTGGGCTTTAAACTGGGTGTGGCAAGGGGGAAAAAGTTTGATTTGTGCTGGTGTTCGTGGTTATGACTCTTGGTTATCAATATCACTTTTTATGGTATAATAGTGAGCAACTAACGATTGAAAACTGTGAGAACTTAATACATGATAAACAAACTAGCCCGGTCTGCAGATGATGTCAGGTGGTTTCTTATTGTGGTCAATGTTGGTATGTAACCACATTTCTAACTTCCTCTCCTCTGTTCTCTTCAGCACTGCGAAGTACAATGTCCTCACGTTCCTGCCTCGGTTCCTGTACTCTCAGTTCAGAAGAGCAGCAAATTCCTTTTTTCTGTTCATCGCACTTCTGCAGGTAAGACTTCAGTGTTAGTCTCCAACCTTCCTCCCCCAGGGCAGGAATACTGATGACAAGCTGGAGAGATTAGAATTGTCAGCTCTCACAGTCACAGATAAACATCTGTCTGCGGATTCCCTGACCCACTGTGATCAGATAGCGGGTTTCTTAAGTAGACAGGACTGATAGAAGAACAATGTTGAATCGAACTCTGGTTCAGAGCAATCAAACCAAGTGTGAAAACTTCAGTGATATAGTACATTATATTACAATGCAAGTCCCCAAACATACAGTCCACAAGTGTGTAAACACAAATGTTCCTTTACTACACAAGTTCAGTTGCGTTGGGAGTTGCCAAAAGGGGCGCTACAGTCACAGCTGTGTATCTGCTTGAAGAGAATCTTGCTGAATGTTGAAATGTTGATTGCTAGCTACCTGAATAACAACAGAACTGTTTAGATGTCAAGTCCATTTAGAGGCAAGGTTTGGAGTCTTTTGAATGAAATTAATACTTTTCATTCTAAGGACACATTGATCAAAAGTGGAGTGAAAACATTAATAATGTTACAAAAGATTTATATTTCCAGTAAATGCTGTTCTTTTGAACTTTCTATTTATTAAAGAATCCTGGAAAATGTATCAGTTTCCACAAAAAATGTTAAGTAGCACAACTGTTTTCAGCATTAATAAGAAATGTTTCTTGAGCAGCAAATCAGCATATTAGAATAATTTCTGAAGAATTCTGAAGTAATGGCTGCTGAAAATTCAGCTTTGCCTCACAGAAATAAATTGCAATCGAAAATGTTAAAATAGAAATATTTATATTTTAAAATATAATAATATTCCACAATATTTTAGTTTTACTATCTTTTTGATCAAATAAATGCAGCCTTTGTGAGAATAAAAACATTAAAAAATCTTACTGACTGAGAAACTTTTGAACAGTTGTGTACTGTATATATTGCTTCTGAAACCTAAACAGATTTTGGCTGCACTGCTTCAGCGTCTGTGTAATTACCAGACGCTGCAGTCACAGAGGGCTCCAGAGTGCTATAAACATGCTGTTCTTTTAGGGACCGAAGGTATGATGAATCCACCACCGAGCAACCCGGCGTGACCTGTGGATGTGCTGCACATTAAATTAGCGCCTCTGGTTTAATGTAGCTCAATCGATGACCGGGGTAAAAGAGAGATGAAGAAAGAAGAGAAACTGCAAGATGCGAGAGTAAAACAGAGGGAGTCAGGTGGCTCCGAAGCAAGGTTCTGTGCATCTTCATTACGCCGCTGTCAATGCAGTGACCTTGAAATGGACAGGCATGTTGTGAATGAGAAAAACAGGAGGGATGGGTTTGCTGAGGCAACAAGGGGGCCACAGCGACCATCTGATTTTTATGGATGCTGTTTCATCAAAACCGCTCACTTCCATCACATTCACAAGCTGCTTCAGGATATAATCAACAAGATATTTTGATCCTGACACCCAGGTTCCATGATGATCGACTGGTCTGTTTTTTTTACGCCACTGTGGTTTGGTTGTGAGCATACTCTCCTGTTTAAGTGAAACGTGACGCAGAAGGGAAAGTGTTGGCATCAGGTTAAAAGGAATCCGTTTCGGGTTTCCTATTGTATGTCTTTGCATTGTTGGCCTCTGTCTGAACCGGTCACAGCACTGACACTTTATCTGATAGGGATACGTTCCAAAGACGATCCACTTCTTGATATTATGTAAGCTCTGTGAGTTTTGCCAGAATCAGGAGAGAAACTGTAGAAGTTTAATCAAGTTCTAATGGCGTGAATTATATATAAGCTTGAGGGCCCAGCCTGGACCAGTCTGGAAATTTATGCTAGTCTAAGCTGATCTCTTCAGCAGGGTAGACAGATATGTCACATGGCGACTTCTAAACATCCATCACAGTCACTGCTGCTGACTTTCTGATGGTTATTGCCATTCCCTTAGGTTGCTTTCTTGACCTCCTGGTGATAAATACTAACACCACCAGGGACGTACACCCTCAGGCTGTGTTATGATTGCTGGGAAACAAAACGAGAACAGTTTATCATTCCCCCGAGTGTTTTTCATGAGGTCATACATTTAAATGCTCTGCTGGACTTTAATTAGTGTTTGTATTCATGCCCTGTAGGTGACGAGGTTAGTGTGCCATTTGGATGTTCATGTTTTGATTTCGTGCTTCTGCAGGGAGGGATTAATGACTGGCATTCATGTGGCCATTTTATTTTTTTTTCTTCTCAACAGCAAATCCCTGATGTGTCACCAACAGGGAGGTGGACAACGCTGGTGCCGTTACTCTTTATCCTGGTGGTGGCAGCAGTGAAGGAGGTTATAGAAGACCTGGTGAGATCATTCAATTATATTTGTCATTTGTTAAAGTAGCTTACTGAGTAAATTAGTGTTGCATGATATACTGGTACTAAAAAGGTATCGTGATACTCTGCTTTTAAAAACAGTACGATTCTGCAATTTACTAGTAATTGGTATCAATTGGAAGTCAAAACTGATGTAAGTCAAAAGTATCAATTGTTATATTAATTTAAACAATTATTATCAAACAACTATATTTATTTAGTAACATATATTTATATCTTAAGCTTCGTTCAGACTGTCAGCCCAAATCCAATTTTGTGCATATCCGGATGGAATCTGATTTGAATAATAGACTGTCCACACAGCATATCACAACTGTTCAAATCCGATTTGTGTGTCCATAAACGCTCTTTCGGTTTTACTGAATGTGCATTGGTTTCTATGGTAATGCCGTTGTTATGCCTACGCTAAAAACAACAGTAACAGCAATATAGTTTGCGCAGACAATACAGATATCGTGATAGTATTGAATCGGGAGGTAGGTGTATCGTCCCATCCCTAGTGAGAAAATACGGGAAAATATTTAAGCGGGGTGATAGCAGGATAGAATGGTAAAATACGGGAGAATCCTAGCAAAAACGTCTACTGTCAAATAGACCTACTTTACCTAAAAACACTATTTTCATTTGTGTCTTTGTTTCATTGTATTTGTCCTTTTGTTTGTTACTTGCATCTATGTTATTATTAATAATAACAAAGATAAAATAACAAAAATGTCTATATCGTGATATAAATTGTTATCGTGAAATAAAATTACTCATATCGTGAGGTCTCATATTGAAGATTTTTGTCATATTTCCCACCCCTAGCTTATGCCCTCAAATATAAGTCAAAAGAGTGTGATTTATTTTGTGACGCATGAACATTTTCACCATCTGAGTTTGACGGGGCAATTGAGGATCCATGTGGGTCATCTATTATTCAGTTACTTTTCCTGTTGTTTTGTGTTTTTGGCGTAGTATCGGTTCAGTAGTAGTATCAAGATATTTTAGTCAGGTATCTTGTCGAAGTCAATATTTTAGTATCGTCACAACACTAGAGGAAATACGTGTGAACTTTATGCAGATAGCTCAGCTTTTTCAGTGTATATTAATCACTTTATCATTGGCACTTAGGATGGTTTTTAATGAGGGAGAAATGTGCTCTTCTTAGTGTCTGGAGTGCAGTCATGCTTGCTGTAGGTTTTATTCTCTCTTGCCCTTCACAGCTGTTATATTATCTGAGTCAGTTTTTAGACTGTATTCACGTTTACCTCTTTTACTCTTCCTGATAATTCAATCTCACTCTCTGGTGATCACGTACACAGCAGAATGCATCTCACTCCCATTAGTCTGTGCTTTTTTCTTGACCTGAACTATCATCTTATTTGCCATGTAAATTAATTCCAAGACCTTTTTACATAGAAATTTACATAGAGGAGTGAACACTGAGATAAAACCACCAGCCCAAGAGGATCCACCATAGTGCTGTGACCCTGAAATCAGAGCCTGCTTTCCCGGCTCCCTCTGGACAGCCATCCTATCACATCGTGCTTGATGCTGTGGTCACAATGACCGGCTCAGCACTTTATATGGGTTTCTGATGTGTTGTTCAGGTCTGAGAGGTCAGAACTAGCTCTGTACGTGAAGGTCATGTGATAAATTCACCCATCTACTGTCATGTACCGCTCTGCTGTGAGTGGAGGTCACATGACATTTGCTTTCTTTTCCCTTCAAGTAAAACAAACTCTAATTTTAGAAGCATCCCATAAGTCGAGAGAAAGGCTTCTCTTGTTACTCTGAGAGCTAGCTTTTCTTTGTTAGACTTTGATGGCAGTTTTTTTTTATTTAAAGAAATAGTTCACCAGAAAATTTACTCCTTCTTTAATTTATTTTCTCACACTCATGGTGTTCCAAACCTGAATGACTGGCTTTCAAACACAAAAGAAGATATTTTGCTTTGACCAAGGGCTTTCAACTGCAGCTTTCTAAAAGGACATCACAGTCTCAAGAAGTGTGAATGGTGTTTTTCTTGAGCTTCAAACTTAAGTAGCTGTTTTTTGTGAGCTGTCAAGAACTTTAAATGTGGTGCAGAATTTTTTTTTTTAAACATTTTCATTTATTGAGTTTGACACCCTTACTCATAGCTTCCCTTTATTGTAGGAAAAAACAGCTTGATCATGCTGCTAAACATCTTTTAGTGATTTTTATTTATTTAAATATTTTTGAAAGACGTGTCATTTACTTATCAAGGCTGTGTCAGGGATCTGGAAGGAGGACCCAATCGCAGAGTGAGTGATGAAGGTTTATTGACAAAACAGACTGATACAAGAGGGTAGAGAGGTGTGCGGGTGATACAACATCACAAACAGAGACCGCACAAACAGAGACCGCTAGGGAAGAGCACAAACAGAGACCGCTAGGGAAGACCACTGGAACAGTCTCGGACAGCAACTGGCAGATTACAACATCAGCAAAAGGAGCGGCAAGACCAGGCAGAGAGAACCAGTGGCAGGACCAGGAACAGGTCAGGACAGGAACTCTAACACAAAGAGACAAGACAGGACAGGGCTCCACAGGAACACAAGTTACTCCAAAACAGGCAGGGGGAAAAAACAAAACAAGAACTGATAAAGACTAAAATAAAATAATTACCAATTTAACCAACACAACTAACTTAATATCAAACAAAAATACAAAACAAAAGATCAGGACTAGGAGAACTAAAATACTGAAGTAAAAGCAAAACAGACAAAAATGCAAAACAAGGAGCAAGACAAGAACATGGAACTACAAAGGACTAGACAAGACAAGGGCACAAAACCAATCAGACAGGGACACAAGAACACACACTCAGCCACATCCACAGACAGCGACGAAGACAGTGACAGAAGGGGTGAGAATGACAGCGAACCGGCAAAAACAAGGAGGGCAAGGGGAACTATAAATAGGGAGGAAAACACATGAGGAACACGAGCACAATTAGACCAACAAGGCTAACAAGAGGGTGTGGTAAGAGGAAACAAGGAGGAGGGGCTAGAGGAGCACATGGCTGAGAAAAACAAAGCCATGTGCTGACACAAGACAACATAAACACAAGAACAAACACAAGACAGAGTGTCAGGGCCAAACCCTAACAGGCTGCATTTATTTGATCAAAAATACAGTAAAAATAATAATAGTGTGAAATTTTTTCACAATTTAAAATAACTGTTCTTGCCTTTTATTATAAGAAAAAACCAGCTTGATCATGCTGCTAAACATCTCTTAGTGATTTTTGATTGTTTATTTTTTCACTTACTTATCAAGGCTGCATTTATTTGATCAAAAATACAGTAAAATTTTATGACAATTTAAAATAACTGTTCTATTTCATTGTTTTAAAATGTAATTTATTCCTTTAAATACAGCTAAATTTTCAGCAGACATTCATTCTAAAATATGCTGATTTGGTAGTTAAAGAAATTTCTCCTTATCAGTGTTAATGCTTTTTTTTTTTTTTTTTTAATTTTTTAATATAGAAATAGAAAGTTCAAATGGAAATAGAAAGTTCAGAAGATTGATTGAAATAATAGAAATCTTTTATAACATTACGAATGTCTTTACTGTCACTTTTGATCATTTTGATGCATCCTTGCTGAATAAAAGTCTTAATTTTTTTTAAAAATCTTACTGACCCCAAACTTTTAAACAGTTGTGTAGTTTAGAATCACATTTTTTGTTAGTTGCTTTCTTACTGTGTCTTTATATACGAGTTTCAAAAGAAGCCAGCAGGCTCAGTATAATCCATAACTCGTCATGATCCGGCATCTCTAACAAAGACCGAGTCTAACAAAGAGGTGACGCGCCAGTGCTCTCCACACAGTGGCCTGCTTATCAGCTGCACCCCACTGTACTCCACTAATCCTTCTGGGATTTGGTGCTGCATCTTACCACAAACCCAAACCACTGTCTCCTCTTCCCTTTGGGGCCTTCTTGTACTGTTAAATATCCTCTTTCCTCTTGCTCCCATGTTCACTGCAGACAAGCCATCAGTTAGATTAGATGCGTAATCAAATCATCCCTTTCTCTCTGCAGAGCCTGATCTCTGCTCCACGTTGAGCTGAAGGAAAAAGGGGGGGAATGGAAACCGAGGAGATAGGAGAGAGTGAGGAGGAAGAGAAAGAATGAGTTATCCAACACTGCAGCAGAGCTGATTTGGATGATAAATGGGATCTGAGACCGGTCTAACTTTTTCTTTCTCCTGCAGAGGTCGTGTGACATGGGCTGCTCAATAAGCTCTCCAGTAATATGAATGTGGCTGTTTGTCACATTTAATGTTATTTTAATATAATATCAGTTTGAGAGAGATCAGGAGGAGGGGAAGGAAAATATAGAATGGCTGCCTGCAATTATTTATTTATGTATGTATTTATTTATTTTTTGCAGAGTATTTGTAGAGATGCTGAGTATATAAGCAACAGAGATTTTTTTTTTTTTTAAACTGTATTTTAATTTTATTATTTATTTATTTTTAAAAAACTGTGTCTATATAAACAAATTTCATTTGGACATTATCTGGAGTCAGTAGCAACATTACACTACACTAAACTTTGTTGAAGAAGGTTTGGAAACAAACGAATGGCTTTATTTTACAGATATAATCTGCTTTTATGTAACTAGTGCTCATGGCACTTTAAACATAGTACCAACATTTTAAGTTATTCAGGTTTCTCACATGTTGTCTTCTGAATGTCCATAGTGCCTAACAGCACATAAACCAGTCGTGCTGGACAAACAGAGGTGACATTGGACATATTTTACTACTGTTAACCAGGAGGATAATTAGGCAATCGGAGAGCACTGGAGGCAAGAGCACAAATGTATATGTAGAGCTTTTAGAGGCTAATCAGTGTTTTCAGATCACTCTCGCTCATTCGCGTTTGCTCTCTGAGATAGAAAAGCTCAAAGTGGTTCTCGATTAGAGCAGATCTAACAGCTCTTGTAATCTGGGACAGAAAAGAATGCGTCAATGCGTCTCTCCTCTTCTCGATAAGCAGTTTTATTGATCTCTAAACATGTAAAACATCACTCTTTCTCTCTCTATAATAATTTAATTTTAATATAATAATTTTTATTTTATTTTCTAAGAGGTTTTGTTTTTTTTTCTAATGACTTTGTGTTGAATGCATGCTGTACTTATGTCTCTAATAATTGTGTACATATGTGTGCCAATATTCTTCTAGTGCACATCTAGAAGAAAGTAATAAATCCATAATAAATAAAGTCCATCCATCTGAAACTATTTGAAGCTTTGATTTGGCTCATTTGATTTAATAATTTTCTTTTTTTCAGAAACGTCACAATGCGGACAGTGTTGTTAACAAGAAAGAGACTCAAGGTGAGACATTTGTTTGCTCACTGTTTCTTTAAAAACCACATACATTTGCCTGATTAGAGCAGTTTTCCTCTCTGATTTGGAGTATTTCCTGTTGAAACAAAGTTGAGGTGGGACGTAAATGAATTCTGATTTGTTCTTTTAATAGGCAGTAGCTGTAATTTGTCTTACATCCATGAGCTGTGATTTGCTAGTTTACTCTTCTAATGAGAAATTAGATTGGCCAAAAAATTGGGGACAGCCGTAAGTAGGGCCCTATGATTTCCGCGATGCCCAAAACGCAGACAGAATCGCAGAATCCAGTCATAAAAATGGAATGTACTGTATAACACAGAATGTCACGGAATTTGCCAAATTTTGGATGGATACATTAAAAGTAGGTCAGTACACTTTATGCGATATAGACTAGTGTTTGTAAATATTAAGTCACAAAAATATGATTTAAATATGAATCCTGCATGTTCTGCGTGTGTCTGTGGGAATGAATGGCACAGACGCAAGGTTTTCTGTCCTACACACATAGTGAAAGGGCGCCTGACATTCGCTGTGTTTCCAGCCTCTGCCACCTTAATATATGAGTACATGAACACATGGACATAATCTCTAGAATTGCTCAGAGAGTCATTTCATGAGCATTTTACAATTTCTTTTGAGTAAAACTATTCTCATGTCTTCACAGTAACCCATCAAAATAAAAGTTTGGTTTAACTTGAAGAAACTGTGACAGAAATATTACTTAATGGAATGATAGTACTACTACTAATAATAAAATTATTATTAAAACATTATTTTTAAAGGAATATTTACCAGAAAAAAAATATTTACCAGAATTTATTTAACAGAAAAAATGTAAATACACAACACAGTATTTCTGGGGAAAAAAATAAATAAAATAATAATAAATTAGTATTTTTTTTCTACAATCAATTAATTAGAGATGCTTTTGATTATTAAATAAAATATTTAATAAAAACATTAAAATGGAATCCAGAAAATTAATGGAAAACAGAATTTGGTAAAAAAAATAAAAAAAAATTTGAATTTGAGAAAAAAATAAAACATTTCATAGGGCCTTAAAAATGCCATTTGTTAAATTAATAAATTGCTGTTTAATATTGTAAGTTTCATGATTTCAGTTAATTAGACATGCTTTTAAATGAATAAAATTTAATTTAATCATTAAAACAGAGTATAGAAAAATGAAAATGGAAAAAACGGAATCCAGAAAAATGAAAATGGAAAAAACGGCATTTAGAAAACAAAAAAACAGCGGAATTTGGGAAAAAATAAAACTGATTTCATATGGCCCTACATAAGTACAGGATGAGTCAGCATTTAGTAATTAGTCATTTTCATCTCTTTTTCCTGCAAGAACAAGACAGTCAACTTTGAATGTGTGTGTGTATATGTGTATTTTTATATCATGGGTTCTTAGTCTGTGTTAGGGATCTTTTTTTTTTACATACTTTCCTGTTATGATGATATTTCTCTCTTTCTCTCACTTGTAGTATTGAGGAACGGCGCTTGGGAGATTGTACACTGGGAGAAGGTACTGCAGCAGATGGTGTTTCTCATACCAACTGCCTCACTGCGTTCCAGCATGAAAATAAGTTGACATACTCTTAGAAACAGAGTGAGAAATGAGTATGCATATAAAGATGCCCGCTGGTGTAAACCAGAGCAGGTTTGGTTTGAAAACAGATGCTTTGGTGTTTTCTGAAGAGGGTACTTCCCTCTCTGCTCTTTTTCTTTTGTTGATTCTCGATTCTTTAGGTCAAAATGAAGGAGTAGACTCTAACCAGGCTGCAGCTTACGTGCGGTCTCCATAGAGATCTTAATGCAGCCATACACAGAGCAGCTTTTCAGTGTGTTAATAGAGAGTCGAGCTAATTACCCTGACAGAAACACACAGTCCATAATTATAAGGTGAAAGCGAAAGGAAATGGATGGAGATATAATTACCTGAGGACTGGGCATTCATTACTGTTTGCTATATTAGTGCACATCTGCGAGAGTGCATTAACTTGTGCCCTGGTGACCTCACCGTGGCACAGAATAGGATGTGAGGTCAGCTATGACTGCTTACAGTTGTATATTATTTTCTGAAGCTGCAATTCTGCTAAGTGCTGCTAGAATGGACAGTGAAGTACAATATGATTCTGCTTTAGCTCATTAAATCTAGTTTTATTTTTTATTGTCATCTCATCAATATTCAAACAGTTTTGTGGAGCCAGGCTTCTTGTCGCCCATCCTTTTATTAAGCCACACTGTGACGCACTTTGAACTAGTGCACAGTATGAATAATGTATTTTTAATATACTTATAAATCGTATATCAACTCATGCATATTTAAGTAGCTCTCCACTTTGATTCAAAATAGCAGCCATGAAGCAGCATCCCCCACTTCTACTGGATTATGGTTAATAAAATGATTAAAAATGCAAATCAGAAAAAATAAGTTGTTTATTTGTGGATCTTACACAGAATACTTTTGATTAAATGGACTCATTTTAAATGCTAGTCTCAAGTGAAGGCTTATGTTTGAATCTAAGTACCTCCTGAATTAAACAAGTGAAATGAATATTTCTTGCCAGCATTGGCTCTGGTGATATGTTATTTCTCTACTCTTGCCAGTGGCTGCTAGTTTTCTATAAAGTTTATGAATTGATAACTAGTTTTGTTTTACAGGTTGTGGTTGGAGACATAGTTAAAGTTAATGGCAAAGATTTCGTACCAGCAGATGCTATACTGCTGTCGTCCAGGTAGACAAGTCTGCATCATCAGAAAGGAACTTTTGTCCATCCTTATGCCCCTGTCTCCCACTCAACACCCAAAGGAAGTGATGATTTACAGGCTAATAACAAATAACCCTGAGACAAGGCCCCAAATCAGTGCAGTGACATTACAGATGGTATCAGCTGATGGTTTTAATAATACAAATGTCAAAAATGGAAAAGTCCGCCATTGTTTACTTGCATTTTTTGTTCCAAACTCAAAAGTTATAGGGGTTTTATAATGAAATGAGATGAATACATGACAGAATTTTCGTTGTTAAGTGTCTTTAATAAAATGAATGAAAGTCAAAATCAACACTTCCTTTGGCAGATGTTTGCTTATTGATTAATACTGACCTGAAGAAGTTGTGTCCTCTTTACTATCAAAATCCATTTGTCAGCCAGGCCTTAAGTTGTCCCAAAGTTCTGGGGTGTTACAGACATTTATATCAGCCACAGATAAGAGTAATTTGGTATTATTTCTGAAAGCATTAGGTTTTCCTCCCACTTTACTGTTGGTTTAGCCTGGCCTGGGTGGGTTTTGAGCAGTGGACATTGTGTTTTTTCCTCTGTGAAGATTAAACGTTTGTGTTTGTGTCTCTCTTCCCTGTCTTGTTATATGTGTGCTCTTCCTCCTCTGCCCATCTTATGTCCTTTCCTTCCTCTCATCTCCACCTTTCACCCTGCCCTCCCACCTCATGTGATGAACAACCTTCTCCCGACTTCACTCGCGTCATTCCCCTTGCGCCGGGGCTGCTGGGTAAATTAAGGTGTCGGTAGGGGAGGTAGTCCGAGCAGCAAATGGAGATCACCTCCCGGCCGACCTCATCATTTTGTCATCCAGGTCAGGAACAGCTCCGGTTTGCATGCGGGCTGGGTGGGAAGGGGGCAGGGGGTGCACAGGTGGAGAGAATCTGTTACCTTAATTTTTCGCTCTCTCTCCATTTTTTTCTTGTTTTGGCCTGATGCTTTCTGTGTTTTGTCAGCTTTTAATGCTGTTCTTGGTTATGCCATTTTTTTTAAGCAATGATCTGATTGATATCGCTGGGTGATATTAATTTTTAAATATATATTGAAAAATTACATTATTATAACATTTAATATAAGATTTAAAAACTGTCTGATATATTTTTAGCATATTTTGGGAATACACTAGTACATTATATTATCTACATATGTTTTACTAAAACATTTTAAAGCGAGAACAATTAAGCTTTTGAAACTGATTCAGTGAAACACAAATTTTGAACTGAGTAATGGAAATTAAATAAATTTACCAATTCTAATACTGTTTTGCTATAGAAGTTTAAAGGGTTACTCCACCCCAAAATGAAAATTTTGTCATTAATCACTTACCCCCATGTCGTTCCAAACCCGTAAAAGCTTCGTTCGTCTTCGGAACACAGATTAAGATATGTTTGATGGTGCTACGGTGACGCGGAGGAGACGAATTGTTGAATAAAGTCGTTATTTTTTTTCTTTCCATACAAAAAGTATTCTCGTAGCTTCGTAAAATTACGGCTGAACCCCTGATGTCACATGGATTATTTTACCGATCTCCTTGCTACGTTTCTTGACGTTGATCGTGTTAATTACATTGCTGTCTATGGGAGGGTCAGAGAGCTGTCAGAATGCATCAAAAATATCTTAATTTGTTCATTTTTATCTTAATTCGTTCCGAAGATGAATGAAGCTTTTATGGGTTTGGAATGACATGGGGGTAAGTGATTAATGACAATTTTCATTTTGGGGTGGAGTAATCCTTTAAAAATAGTAAGACATGGATCACAAAACTAATTTTCCAAAACTAATTTTAACTAATTTTATTCACAGTGGTGTTTTATTTTATATCACCAGCAATATGATCCTGAATATACCTTGTTTTATATTCAATATATTTCTCAGCCACACTATGTGTCTGATAATTCTGCAATTAAAGGGCTTATTTAGAGTATCGCGACTCCCATGCATCATTGTTGGACCACCCTTTTGTCGTGAGATTCTTGAATTTATGCACTTAAAAATGGGCTGACTAGGCACATATTTCTCAGAGGACGACTCTGTTCAACTCCCAGCAGAAAATACTGATGAAGCCCTTTCCATAACCGTAGAGACATGCATTACAGACCTCTGCTTTGTGCTGAAGATGCTTCAGCATGTGCACACAGGAAAAACAAAGCGCTTCTCTAACACAGCTGGAGAAAAGGCCCATTGAGTGACACTAAATGTCACAGCTGTTGGCACAATGCATGGCTTCAGCAGGAGCTCAGACTCTGATGTGACTCTCTGCATGCAGTCACATCACCACAATGTACAGTATTGTGATTGAACCTTTATAGTAAATCACATTGTTTGTATACTGATTATATGAAATGCTGTTTTTTCACTCTAAGATAAACATGATGTTTTGGTGGGGACTTACATTTTTGACAACTAAATACAGGAAATGAGTATTGACATACATTTTTGTATATAGACCCAAAGCATACTTTTCTGATAACTTTTCATTTTAAGTATGAGGACCGTCTTTTCCATTCACGCCTGCTATCATTTATTAAAAGAGAGATATGTAACAGCTTTGGCCCTGTGTACTCGCTATCCTGCTTTTGCTCTTCTCAGTATTAACACTGAATGTTCATTTGTCTGGTGTGCTGCATCTTTCCCTTGTTGCATGTGGAGGATGTGACTAAAAATAAAAACAGCAGAATGCATGGCCATAAACAAAGATGCATCAAGTGAAAGTTTCCTAATGGCTGAGTGCAAAATGAAGGATCTAAGGGAGTCCCATTAGAGCGATATGTTTTCATTTTCGGTCCAAGTACTAAAATGCTTTATGTGGTTTGGGGAAAATATGCTGCCCCTTGGACTTTCCTTACTGAAATACATAAAAGCAATGCAATTTTAACATAAAACTGTATTAACTCAGGAAAACAAGGCATCTTTGATTATGGGGCTTCATTTACCTGTGTGGTTTTGATTTATGTGAACAAAATCTCTTTAGTTATTTATTATACATGAAACTTGAAATAGTTATATATATTTTTAGCTGTTTTACATTGTATTTTGATATTTTATTAAAGTAGCTAGGCTGTGCTAATTTCTTTTAAGATGCACTATTGTTCAAAAATTTGGGGTCAGTACAATTTTTTTTTTTTTTAAAGAAATCTCTTGTGCTCACTAAGGCTGCATTTATTTGATCAAAAATATAGTCCAGTAGTCAACATTTGAAGTGGATCAAAACCTTTCATCAAAGTTGTCCTAAAATCAAAACAATACCTGTTGTTGTCTTAGGACAACTTTGATTAACTTTTTTTGACCCACTTCAAATGTTGTCTACTATACTGTATTTCAAAATGTAATTTATTCCCAAGATGTCAAAGCTGAATTTTCAGCAGCCATTACTCCAATCTTTAGTGTTGCATGATCTTTCAGAAATCTTTCTAATTTGCTACTCAAGAAACATTTATTATTATCACAGTGCTTCTTGATATTTTTGAGAAAAACCTTGAAACCTTTAATTTTCTTTTTCAGGATTCTTTGAATAGAAATCTCAAATGAATAGCATTTATTTGAAATAGAAATATTTTGTAACATTATTAATGTCTTCACTGTCACTTTTGATCAATTAAATATGTCCTCGCTAAATAATTGTTAAAAAAAACCTTACTGACCCCAAACTTTTGAACAGTATAAGTTAATATTATTATATTTCTTATATATTTCAGTAAACTGCAAAGTATTCTACTGGTGGAGCCATATGCCTTCATAATGTATTAAAATGTATATTTTTTTCATAACGGTGCTGTTTATTGTAGTGAACCTCAAGGAATGTGCTACATTGAGACCTCAAATCTAGATGGAGAAACAAATCTCAAGATCAGACAGGTGATTTTTGCTCTCCATATCATACCTGCTGTTATTATTAATACTCTACAATTCAGCTTTTTGTTTATTTTGTGGTTCTTGTTATACTCAGGGTCTGCAGATCACTACGGATATCAAGGACATTGACAGTCTAATGCGTCTCTCTGGACGGATGGAATGTGAGAGTCCCAACAGACACCTGTATGAGTTTGTGGGCAATATTCGCCTGGATGGACACAGGTATGAGAAAGTCAACAGACAGAGTGTGAGTGATTGAAGGTAAAATTTGGCTTGAGGTGAATGAAAGAAAAGCAGAAGCCATGACAGAAATGTTCAGGCTGACTTCAGCCTTGTATTTCATTAGTCTGAAATACTGATGAGCGTGAGACAAGTTAATTTCAGCAGGAAGGATTCGATCGAAGCTGAAGAATGAAAATGTCTCACTGATACGTTAAGGCAGCTTTAATAGCGTATTGATATTTAGGAAGGAACAAATCTATACTTTATAAAATACCAAATTTGTTGTGTTTTCATTAAATCTCCCTCTGTGAAGTTATTTGTATCTAACATCACATTCTCCTGTTACGCTTCATTGTCTGGGTGGGATTTATTATTTAAAATGTTCATCAGTTGTTGGGTTTGCTCCATATTTAGCACTGTATAAAAAAAAAAAAAAAATTTCAGGGGGGATGGTGTGGTCAATTTTTTTTTTTTTTTTTTTTTTTTTTGTTGTTGTCCTGTAGCTAATTTTACTCAGTGATTACAAAATTTGTCTCATTTTTAAAAAGATAAAAAAATATAAAAAAATAACCTTATTAAATGAACTAATATTTATAAGCTTTTTTCCTTCTGGGGCCTGAAATGGAGGAATTTTGGTCAATATTGATAATTAACAATAACAATATTTTGCTGAATGTCTTATTTTGCTGGCACCTTGACTGCTTTAGGCTTGTCATGGATAAATAAATATCACAATAAAACCACCAGTAGGTGGCAGCAAGTCCCTGTTTTAATAAATGATTTATTGAATAATTCAAATCAAACGAATCATTCAAAACAGCTGATTCAATTAGAAAGGAAACAGCGAGCTAACTGAGTCATGCAAACCAGCCAACTCTTGATCTCTTGGGCATGATTGGATCTATTTGGTTTTGTGCTGCTGGATGTCAGAATATGATTCATCCCTAGAGGTAAAAACAATGCAATAGCTGTGCTTGAAGGTTTCCAGATTGGGTTAGCAGGCGTACGCTGAGGGCGATGCATACACACCTTCCACTCATTAGTCTGAGCTTTGCACACTCCAGGCAGATGAGTAATTATTCATCATAAATAATTCATTTGACTTTGAACCCCTGTGATATTTTACTGTGCTTCTGTCCCAGTATATATCCAAACCAACGCACGTGCCTCTATGCAGATGGGCCTCCAGAGCACTTGAGCAGCAGTCATTTGTTATGCATTCACGCCACCTGCAACAACAGTCACCCATGTTGAACTCCTGACCATGAAATAACAGGTAGCAGTTTTTGTGCTGCACAAATGCTGACGGGTGTCTTGAGAAGTCCTGACCCCGCAGCACGACTCCTTGCTGCACTGCTGTCACTGGACCTGCAGTAGCTGAGCGAGATGGTGCTGCATCTTCCTGCATGCATGTGAGCATGTGCACTGGTAAAGGTTAGCGATTAGAGATGTGCTTGTTTATTGTAGCCTGTCGAATGCAGAGAAATTGTCTGCTTTATTGTTTGTTGGGTGTAGTTTTTCACTTTCAAGACTATACAATAGTCAGGAAATAAGTTCTTCCTTGAATAGGAAGGTGTTCTTCAGCTGACAAGCAAGGGACAGTCAAGTTTTGTTCAGTATTACTTGTACCATGTTTCAGATCTTCCAAATGATTGAAAAATCTCTAAATGTCACATCTCTCTGTTCAGCTCCATGTGATGGGAAGGTACTTTAGACTGGTCTCCCTCCTTTACATTGAAACATCCAAACTGATTGTCTTCCTTCCCACCACTAGCCAAATCCTCTTCCTCTCTCCGTGAGTCAGTTCCAGTAGCAGTTGTATGATTGCCCAACCCTCTCTAGTTCTATGAATCTGTATGAAAAAAGTGCTCCCTCTCCTAACTGCTCAGAAAGAGAATTATTGCATTCTGCGGATGCCCAGGTAAAGCTTTTTATTCATGCTTAAAGTCAACATGAAGTCAAAAAGAGCCCATTTACTTTCTTAAAAAAATGTTCTTGGCTCACAATGAACATTTCATCAGTGTTCAATGTTAACCAATAACAAAAAAATGGTATTTAATGGGTAAAATTAAATTTTTTGACTCGCATATTTGCCCGAATTAGAATTTTATTTTTGTTTAAAGAGGTCGTGAACTGACTTGACTTGTACTGTCCTCTGAGGTCCACTTATAATGTTATCAAGATTTTTACATCAAAAAACGTAATTTAGAAGTTTGTTTGAATAGGCGTGGCGGATTGTAGACTCGGAAGTAAACGCCCACTGCTATGATTTGCAAATAGTTGTGTGTTTGAGAGCGTACATTCCTCATAGTAGGACGCTGCTGTCAAAAACACATAACTCAATACATATCAAACAATCTGTTTACCAGACAAAGCAATAGTGTCCACGTAATGAAAACAGTTACTCACACTTGTGTGTTGCGACATTACTGTCAGATCCAATATAGTCAGCATCATCTTTTAGTTTCAATCTTTTTGAAAATCCTGTGTCGAATTGTGACTTGTTTGTAAACGAATCTGCTGTCAAATGAAGTAAACAATGGACCACGTTCTTACTGACGCGGTCTGGATCTTTATTAAAAATAAAGTTCATTCACTCTTTCCTAATGTTGGGATCAGAAGGAAGACAATGCAAAGACTGTGTTTTTCCACAACTTGGCAGTGCGCAGCGTCATGTTGTCTTCTGAGCCATCTTTATCATTTGGTTTCTGTGTAGACCTGCGAGTTCGCCTCTCTCGTGAACACTACATGTGCGCATTGGTGGGCGGGGCTAAACAGGCAGTGAGGTCGAAGCAGGCGTTTATCTTCTACGGAGGCGGTGCTTAGCCACACTGTTACATCATAGTCGTACATTCCACAAGCTGTCATTTTGGCAGACTTCCCTCAATAAAAGCTGTTTTTAGACTAACGACAACATTTTGAGTTATGAAACTTACAGGATGTTTTTATGTCAAAAGATCAAGGGAATTTTGGTTTCTCAGTTCATGACCCCTTTGAGGCTACTGTTTTATGTAATGTTTTTTAGATCTTGCTAATAGTTAATGCAGTAATTTAATGTATTTCTCTCTTTGAATATCCTTTTAAACATGGACATATGTCACAAAGTAAAATGGGTTATGAATGTTGTTTCATGTTGACTTTAACACTATGTGTGAGCTGTCTTGTGTCTGTGGTCTTGTTTTTATTGATTACACTTTTGTTTCTCTTTGTGCTGCTCTCTTTGTTAAATTTGGTGTTTGATTAAGATTGAAAATCATGATTACCCACCCCCAGTGCATTGTGGGATAATGTTGCTTTGAATCTTGCCCATTTTGCCAAGGCTGCCGCTGTGATGTCAAAGAATCGAGTTTTGCTACTAATTAATGGAGACCTAATTGTAGAATTGAATGTAAATTTGTAGACTAGAAGCATACTGGAGAGATTGGGTGGAAGAGTTGTATGACTTAGAGTATAGTGTTTGCACAACGCTCACACAACTCTAGTGGAGCTTTGTGGAAACGTTACAAATTAAACCATATGAGCTTGTGGCGTTATTGTCCTTCCATCATTTCTCCCCAGTCCACCCCATCCCATCATGCCTTTCATAGCTCAGAAAACTGTCTGTCACCTTACTACCTCTCTCCTCTTCCTCCCCTCGCTTTTCTTTTTCCAGATGGTGGAGCGGCCAACTTCGGCCTGAACTTCCTCACCTTCATCATCCTCTTCAACAACCTGATTCCCATCAGTCTTCTGGTGACTCTAGAGGTCATCAAGTTCGTTCAGGCTTTCTTCATCAACTGGGTAAGTGTGAGGCTGAGCTGCAGGAGCTCTGTCTGTGTGATGAATCTGCTGTCTTTGAAATGCAGACTGCCTGAACCTCCAGGGCCAATCCCAGAAAACTTCACAGCCCAAACGAAAGTGGAGCTTTATCAAAATAACCCATTTGAAGATGCCAAAACTGGATTTGGGGCAGGGCGCTTACAGCAAACAGACACCTCTTTTAGATGCAGTGGAGTTTTGTGAATTACCATCAAATGGCAAGACTTTTGAACGGAACTTTCATTCCTCTTGTTTTGATTGACAGAGTATGATCGAAAGAGTGGTACATGTTTTGGAGTCCAGATGGCAAGGTATTAATAGAAAATGGTTGTGATTTATTAATTCTGCCTTGTGATGTACTGTATTTTAGGACACTGACATGCTGTATGAAGTCACTAACACTCCAGCTATGGCCCGGACATCAAACCTGAATGAGGAGTTGGGACAGGTACTGCTTGCCCTCACATTCAGAAATAAATGGGAAAAATGTAATTTATATTTGTAAAATCCAATTTCATGCAGTTATGCATAATATATTATATACTACTGTTCAGTTGAAATAAATACTTTTATTCAATGTTTCTTGTGCACCAAATCACCATATTTACATTTCTGAAGAATCATGTGAGACTAAAGCCTGGAGAAATAACTGCTTTAAAAATTACATTTAAAGATGTATTAAAATAGAAAACAGTTCTTTTATATTGTAAGTAGATATATGTATAATAATCTTTATTTGACCCTCTAACTCTAGCACTCTCTGTTCTAATTCTATTTTATCTATTTGTTTTCTTTTTTATTTAAAAAAAAAAAACACTTGACCCTTAAAGACTTGCACTCCATTTGTTTTCTAACTGCTTGTTCTCTTTAAAAAAAAGCTTTCTCTATTCTTTTTCTGTTCTATTTGTTTTCTTTATTTATTATATAATAAGCAAAAAAAACAAAAAACCTTTGCTACGTGTACTGCGTTAGGCTAACTGAGACTTGTCATAGCACTTGCATAATATTGCTCTTTTGTTGATTTTGATTGCTTCCATCGTCCTCATTTAAAATGACTAAATGTAAATATAAATGTAAATGTAATAATATTTAACAATATTACTGTTTTTGTGTTTTCCATCAAATAAATACGGTCTTGGTGAGCATAAGAGACTTCTTTCAAAAACATGAAAAAAATCTTTTGAACTGTAATGTATTGATCCCATGTTGATTATTGACCATTATTAAAAAAATTTAATTTACCAAAATTGTTTGCCAATATTGGGTATTTAATTGTTCCTCTTCATTTTCACTATTTTTATTTTGTAGATCACCTTTGTTATCATCTAATGCTCATTTTAAGTTTATCTTTGAAAACGCTAATTATTTAATAACACTGTTAAATATAATCTGTAGCAGATCTCAAAATGTGGGCAAAATTATATAGAATTTTAATATCAGCCATTTATCAGCTATCAGCCATAACATAATTTATCAGTTTAGCTGTAATACCCAGAATTTTATTAGGGAATACAGCCTAATGCCAGTTAATATAATAAAGGCCCACTTTTCACAATCTAATTTATTCCTGATGCATTAAATCAAGTCCTTCCTTGCATTTTGGTGTAGAATATTCTCTTTCACACTGAATATGTTGCATTACAGAAGTAAAATGGTTGAAAATATTTACTTTAAGTGTAACTACTTAATTTACTGTAGTTTATTGCTCTCTCTTTCCTGAAACCAGGTGAAGTACATCTTTTCGGACAAGACAGGCACCCTGACCTGCAATGTCATGCAGTTTAAGAAGTGCACAATTGCAGGCGTAGCCTACGGGTAAGGCTCTGTTTCACATTGCTTTCATAATCAGTAGAGTGTACATCTGGCTCTAGCTGTCTTGTC
>JAFVLL020037794.1:22604-76543 GCA_021397915.2 Tor tambroides
ACCGAAATCTGCGTTCTGATTCGGTTCTAGTACATACCGGTTACATAGGTACCGGTGCCATATTGGTACCGGGTTTCGGTACCCAACCCTACTGTGATGACAGCTGAATTTTAAGCTACAGTGTCACATGATTCTTCAGAAACCAATTATTTTTGTGTAAACCATAAAACATTTTTTTCAGTTTTTTTTTTGATGAATTGAAATAATTTCTTTGAAATAGAGATCTTTTGTAACAATGTATATGTTTTTGTTGTGTTTAATGCATGTTTGCTAACTAAAAATATTGATTTCTTAAAAAAAAAAAAAAATGCTGAATGGTAGTGTAAGTGGTTTAAAAAACTGTATTTTCGGATTCATTACTTGGTAATGTTCACAAACGTGCCTGTCATGTTACCTGTTCATTTTTGTAGTAAAATGCAAAGCTACTTTTTCTTATTAGTGCTGTAGAAACGTATAATATGTGTATAAGAATAAACTATATAAGTGCTTCTTTTAGTATTTATTTATTCATTTATTTATTTATTTATTTATTTATTTATTTTTATTTATTTCTTTATTTTTTTTACAATTATGTCCCATGATGTGATGATTGCCCCCAGCATGCTGTTGTCGTGCCCTTCGTCTCACCTCCGGTTCCTGCTGTCGTATTTCCCCGGCCAGCTGTCTCTGCTTGGGTTCAGGCTGGGTCTTGACCCCAGCTTCTCTGCCCCTGCCAAGAGATGCCAAACATTTCCAGCTTATACATTTCCTCTGCGCTGCATTAGCTTTCAGTTTTCGGCCTACGCAAACAAGGATGGCGATTGAAGTTTTTACTTTAATGATTGGACCTAATTTATACCCCTGCAGCACCTCATAGCTTATTTACAACTCGCCTTACCAGGAATAGGCGGTAAAACAGGGGAAGCCCTTAAGACTTGCACGCAGATTCAGAGGACACCTGTTGAAGATGCCTGTGAAATTTATATGAGCCGTTTTAATGTTTGCTGCTATTGTTGTCATGGTGTCCATTAACTGTAGCCTTAATAGCAACGGTGTGTGTCATTTGGTCCTGTTTCATTCCCACGGTTGGATTACATTAGCACTGTTGGAGCTAGCATCTGCTGCTGTTTACTGGCCAGTCATGCCTCATATAACCAGCACCTCTAGAGCACTAGCAGAATTAGCACCGGTATCACGCCAGATGAAGTTCAAGCTCCAGCTGGGTTACCTATATAAGCCTGTGCTATTGGAAAGTTCCTCCTGAGCCTCAGGGAATTCAATAAGCCTCTCATCTTGCGCCGTCATTTGGGTGGCCCGTTGCGTAACTTGCCTGGGATGGCTGGACATGTAACGTGGTGGCTTGTTGATCAAAACATTAAGGGGGAGGTTAGGAGAACTAATTTTAGTAACCTTCATCTTTAGCTGAGAACTAGCAAAAGGATAGTGTGACAGGAAGTGAGGAATATGAGCAGTGAAATATATGATTACATGGATTTTGACACAGAAATTTGGGGGTATTAGCATATAATTACTTTTACCTTGAGAAAAGATATTCTGGTCAAGGAAAAATTGGTGAGGGGGTGGATGAAAGGGTCCCACAACATAACAGCTGGGTTATTTCTATGCTGGGTTCCTCTTAAAGTTTTTTTCTTGTTGTGGTTTTAATTACACAGCCACCCTGCCAGTGCTTTCCTGTTTTAGCATGGAGCTTCCTCTTGGTAATGTTTAGTCTGATTACGTTTGTTATTTTAGTGATTTATTCATATGCTGTTATAGTATTTATACATTTTGAATTGGCTGTTTTATATTTTCAGTTTTCAATTTAATTTTAGTTTAAGTTTTGGTAATTTTATTATTTGCTTTTGTGCTTTTTTTTGTTTAATCTTTCTATTTTGCTTTATTTTTGATTCAGTTTTAGTAATTTTAGTACTTCAATTTAAACTTATTTCAATTAATTGTCAAGGCAACTTTTCTCATTAGTTCTAGGTTTACATCTAATATTCATATTTTATTTCAGCTCATTTATATTTGGAAAAAAGATTTTTTAATAGTTTTAGTTGTAGTTTTAGCTTTACTTAAAAATAACACACACACTCAGCTGGGATTTAAATGCTCTGTGTGTCAAAGGTACTTCAGAGCCAAAGATTGACTGAGTTGTGCTGGAACTTGTGGATATCGATGTAAGCAGATGCGTTTCCTTTTAATCCCTTGTCCAGTGTGTTGTCACTCAATTCGCACGAACTTACCAGCAAAAAGCCTTTGAAAGCTTCTTATCAAATTTCCGTCTTTAGATTCTGCAATCAAGATGCAGGACAGTTGTTTCCTAACTGAAGTGTACCACTGCAATATCTGGAAGTTGTTTGTGTAATATGAGAATTAAAGTTTCCACTAGAGTATGAGTGTCGAAGTACTCTGGCGGCAATATCAGTAATATTTCAGCTTTAAAAGAAGATTGATGATGAAAACACAATTTATCAACATTTCATTTTTTTTTTTTTTTAATTTTGGGATTAATTGATGGCATATCTTGTGGGTTGATTGGATTGAATCAGATGTTAAATCAGTAACCATTCTGACAGATGCAAGGGTTTAGTCCAGGGCTGTTCAATTAACTTCATTTGAGGGCCGGATTATCGAATTGAACATTTGAAGGGGGCCGTCCCGATCTTTTTCTGGGGGGCCTATAAAATTGGAAATTAAATTTAAATGCATATTCAGCAGTATAATTAACATTACCAACAGTTACATCTATAAAAGGTTAACATTAGTGCTGTCTGTCATTCAATTAAAAAAAATAATCACACACTTTTTCTGTAATTAATTTAAAAAAATGTGACTAAACGCATATTAATATATTTGTGTTGTCATATTTTCACACTGAACTTCCAAATTAATATAGAAACAACATTAAGGTGGTATATTTTAAATATGTGTTTAATGGCATCTTTTTACTGAGAAGCATCATTGATACAAATAATGTTACTCTTGTCTCTATTAAATCCATTTTTTCCTTTACTTTTAGCCATTAATTATTACAGTATAATTGAAATGTTATGATATTATTTTTAACATTTAGCCTAATAGGCTTTGAAAAATAACAACTTTTTATAAGTGAACTTAAAACAATCTTCACAAAAACTATAAATTGTATGCATAAGCTATATTGATTATTCTTTATTCAAGCTACAAAAGTTAATCAGCAAGCAGAGCAGTCAAGTGATTTCTCTTTTTCTTTAGTTCTTTGATTTACATCAATCACAGACTGCAGCAGGTTTCACTTTAAAAGCAGCGCTGTTTCTTTAATAAAACCTGATGCACATGACGCGGATGTGACACATATCCAATTTTCTCCCAACTCTTTACGGTCATTTAGGATTTGATAACTGATTTAAGACTGTGTTTATGAGGTAGCTCGCCAAAACGTTGAAGCGCTGGCGGGCTTGTCTGAAGCGGCTCAGCTTATGAGTAACGTTACAGCCAAACACGCAGATTTTGAAACTATTCCTACTTTGATAAAAAAAATCTTCGTCCAGTGTCAGTGCCATTTCTCACCAGAAGTTATGACCGATAACACTGTCTTTAAACTTGTTTAAACCGGGTGTGTCTCACTCAAGTTTAAAAGTGAAGCTGCGGGCTCTTTGTTCGCCCCCTGGTGGCTGGCTGCAGTACAGGTCATAAACCCCGCCCTCTCCATGTAAACGAATGGGACTTCAGTCAAAATAAAAAAATTAATTACACTACCAATACGATTTTCCAAAATATGGTTTTGGTCATTTAAGGTAGTTGTTATCACGCTGATATATGTTCAATTGTTCGTTTTTGTGATAAGTTTGATTTTAGCTAGTAATTTGATGCTATAAAAACGGGGCGTGTCGTTATTGTTGATTTGGGTCTGCGGGAGTTTTGGCGGGAGTTTGATTCCGCGGCTCCACCTCACGACTCTACTGCGCAGACTCGGGCTCCAAACGAAGCTCTACTGCGCGGACTCGGGCTCCAAACGAAGCTCTACTGCGCGGACTCGGGCTCCAAATGACGTCATTTACTCAAGATGGCATACTGAGATGTATTGGCTTCACTTTATATAGTGGAAAGAAGCGGAGACGCGTTGTCCATCTTTTTTTACAGTCTATGGTTTAAACTAACGTTAGAATTGTGGATATCTCATAACTCCCTCACATAAGCGCTTGTCAACGCTGCCATCTATTGACGTTGCAGTTTCCGGTAGATTATTATTGCGTCTCTCCCTTTTCTTTTTGGCTGGCCCGGGCCAGTGTTGCCACCTTGTGGACAAACTAATTAGTGCAAGAACAATTCAAGGCGAATGTACAACCTGCGCACTCTTCCTAGGGCCGGATGAAGATGTTTGACGGGCCACCAATTGAATAGCCCTGGTTTAGTCAAATCGGTCAGGGTAGGATTCTTAAGACTGATTCAAACCGGTGTGCATGAATTTGTCTTTGCATTGTAAATTTCCTGTGAGGTGAAAAAATTCCACACACAGATTTCGCTTACTGTACGTTCAAGTTGGTCACATGAATTTGCCACATTGACCAACAGAAAGCTGTTTAGTTTGAATGTTAATACTGTAGCCGATGTATGAAGTTCACAGAATTCACTAAGGACCTTTATTTGGACTCTGAAATTTTGACTGATTTTCTGTTAATGTACGTTTTCCTCTCTGCCGCTGTATGTCATGTATCTCCTCAGCTCTCCATCCTTTCCGCCCCACTGCCCACTGTACTACGCCTACAGAGAGCACCCTTCGTCTCAGCAGGGAAATCCCTCCTGTTTGAACTGGACTCTTTCAGCCCTAAAGAGCAAACAGGTTTTTTTTTTTTTTTTAAATCGTGTTTATAATCCCTTAAGTACTCAGGCTTAATTGAAAACCCACGGCCTTGATCACTACAGCCTCCCCCCTCAGCTGCTGCCCTCAGCACATGTCATTACACATATTGTGAATCATGGCTCTTAGATTAATGATTCATGTCTGGTTTTTTTTCTCTCGCTCTCTTACTATCTGTGTTATTTTTATTCATCGCCACGGCTGGATAGATGACAGAAAGGAGTGAATGTGATCGTGGATGTAACGGTTGACTCACGTCGCAGAACAACAAGGGATGCGCAAAAGCATGTGGATGAATGTTTTCGTATCATTTGAGTCTTGCATGTCTCTAATAAACAGGGTAAATGTGTGCAGTAACCCCCCCCAAAAGCATGTCTTTAGGAGTCTGCATGACACGGTTGCGTTTTTTGTGGTTGTTTATTTCTGTGGCGCCTGCTGCCCTTATTGTCTGTGCAGCCATGAGGGCAGCGCCGGTGAGCCGATTGATCGCAGCTGTTTTCAGTCTGGAGCTCAGCCAAAGTGACCCAAATTTACAGCTCGATGAGAATGATGTGCTGTTAGGGCTGGGACAGCTGTAGCTTTCCATAACTACAATGGATTCATTCTTTTAAAAAGTAAAAAAAAAAAAAAAAAAAAAAGATTAACAAATAAAGTGAGAATGTCACAGAATTGGCCAAATTTTGGATGAATAAATGCAAAGTTGGGTTGCACAGTGAGTCAAATTGCGTGTCTTTTGTGAATGAGGACATGAACACATGGACTTCACATCTGCTCTGACAGTTCAATTATCATTTTACAGTAGAATGTAATTATCGGAGTACAACACAATTTATTAAAACATTTTTAAAGTATCACAATTTTTCATCCATGTTTTGACACCACTTTGAAATTTTTATAAGAAATTATTAAATTGTACATTTAAAAGATTAATTAAATTAAAGATTTGATTGCCATAATTTTTGCTAATACATTTGTGTATGGCATTACACTTTTTTATTTATTTATTTATTTTTTTTATACACAGTCTGTGTACTCCCTGACAGTAAAATAAGCCACTATAAACCTATGTTGCAGGCCTAGTTATGCAAAGAAAAAATATACTGTGAAATCATAATCATAAAAATACTGTAAATTTTAGGATTTTTGGTCATAATACTTAGTACATCCATGTAAAGGAGAACTGATGTTATCTAGTGGAGAATTCAAACCACCATGACTGTTTTGTGGGTACACTTGTTCCTGAAAAGCTTGTTTTGTTTTTGTCATCTTGTCATGTGTCTTTTTTGTGTATGCTTTCTTCCTGTAACGTCTCATCAGCTGCACTGCATCACTGCACGTGGTTGCACAAAACAACACAAACTTGTTTACAAAAGACATCTTGGAAAATCTGTGAAAGCAAAAGATAGCGGCTCAGAGACTGGTAGTTTCTTAAAGTTAAAGGAGAAGTGTTTTCTGCACCAATAGCATCAGCAACATGAAATTGCATTTTTCTTCTAACACTCACCTTGTATTGTATTGGTTGGTCAAACAGAGTCCCGTGACTCCCACCCACACACTCACATCATTGATTGAGCCAGGATGCTCAAACAAACAGAGCAATATTTTGCCTATAAAGGGAGTGGAGATTAACTCCCCAAATTCATTAAATTGCACACTTATGATGAACATGCGCTCATGTCACACCTCCAGCTGTTAAAAACAAACAGTGCATTCATGATTTTGGGTTCTGCATCCACAGGCTTGTAAAATGGATTTAGGTTGAACAACAGAGTTTTCTGGCTGTGTTTGATTTTAATTGAGGTCAAGAGGTCAGAAGTTTGGTGCTCCAGTTTGAATGCGTTTAATCTTATGTTGCTCTCATTCTCTCATTGCTTCCCGCTGTTGTTTTAATAACAGTGATCCTCAGATGAGCATGGCCAATTTACTGTGTGCCATCTGCATTATTTATCAGCGCAGCTATTAATTATTTATTGAGCACTGTCATGAATGGGGCTGTTGTGTTTACACACGGAGAGTCGTTTCACTGAGAAGGGCATTGTGTGGTCCTAGATGCAGTCAAGCTGGATCTTATTCCTAAGCTTGCATGCACAAGGGAGAATGCTCATTTTACTTTTTTATATATATATATATATATATATATATATGTGACTATATAATGTTTTAAAATATTTATAACAATTTATTTAATATAATATTGTTTGATTTAGTGAAGAAATTGGCAGAATTTGAAAGCTGGAACTTTTTCATATCGAAAATAGTTTCACAAATAGTTCTGTAAACACATACAGCTACACTTGCAGGTCTCACTTCCTCAAGTGTGTCCTCATGACTTAGCTTAGACGTTTTATGTTTAAACTGTCTAGTGTCTACATCTTACTTCCACTTTCACCTTTTTGCTCCATCACACACAAACAAACACCTTCAAAAATTCATTTAGCCTTGACCTCTTTGTATGCCACTGTAATGTTCATTATGTGAAGCATTCAGTCTTACAGCTTCCATGTTGTGTTAGTGCTGATGTCAAACACAAATGGTAAACTCTGTAAAGGGAAACTCCTTTAAGAAAGTACAGTATGTTGTTAATCTTCTTAAGCAATTAGTCCATTTAGGTGAAATTTGTCTGTTGTCAAGCCATGTTTCAACTTTACACACCCTTCATTGATGTTGATTTTACACGATGTACGCTCACCTTGCCCAGATTGTTCTGATAAAACAAGCAGGTATAAGGGTGTTTCTGTTGTGTTGGTTTTTCTTGTCTCTGTTCTACAGGAAGATTTCACCCATAAATGAAAATACTGTCTTGAATTCATTTGGACCATTAACTTTTGGTTTCATTTGAATGATTGCTGGTAAAATGGATCCACAATTTTTTTTATTAAAATTTTCCAAATTGTTGGACTATCGACTTTTTTTAAAGGGTTAGTTCACCCCAAAATGAAAATTAGTCCATGTTTTACTCACTGGATTCTTTCAGACAAATTTTATATTAAAATTTTTTTCTTGCTCTTCCAAGCTTTATAATGGCTTGGGTGGGTGTTTTTGTTCAACAGTCCAAAAGTAGTCAAATAAAGTACATCCATCCATAATAAAACATACCTCACACGGCTCCAGGGGTGAATAAAGGCCTCCTGTAGCAAATCGATGTGGTTTTTTTTTTAAGAAAAATATCCATATTTAAAATGATGTAAACACCTTTTTCTCACTTCTCCTAACTGTCGTAGGCGGAAGCCATTCCGGCGGATGACGTAGGTGTAGCATAAGCACCGGTGATTGGTGACGAACGCGGAAGTGCAACGGAGAGAGAACAAAACAAAACACCGGTCATGAATTTGAAGTACAAAATGAGGATTTGTAAAGAAAAATGTGGATTTCGATATAAGACGATGCTTCCTTTGCTCCTGTAAACAAACGTTGGTTTTCGCGAGACTCACACGCGCATGTGCTACACCTACATCCGGCGTCTCGTGAACGTGCGCACGACAGTTACACAAAACCGTTAATATTGTTTAAATATCGTTTTAAATATGGATATTTTTGTACAAAAACTCATCGATTCATTACAGGAGGCCTTTGTTCACCCCCGCAGCCATGTGAGGCATGTTTTAATATGGATGGATGCGCTTTATTTGACCACTTTTGGACTGTTGAACAAAAACACCCGTCTATGCCATTATAAAGCTTGGAAGAGCAAGGACAATTTTTAATATAACCCCGATTGGATTTGTCTGAAAGAAGAAAGTCATATACACCTAGGATGCCTCGAGGGTGAGTAAACCATGGACTAATTTTCGTTTTTGTGTGAGCTAACCTTTTAACTTTGACTCATTTGATGTGAATAAGAATTTGGTGAACGTTTGTAAGTTGTATGGATACCATGAAAGTTTTCTTTCTTCCATGCTCTAAATTAGTTGCAGACTGTATTAAGCCAGTTAAAGTGTGGCCTGTAATAGACTGAGCTAGTATTATCACTGCTCTGTCTGTGTGTGTGTTGGGTGTGTGCATGTGTGTGCGTGTAGATGCCTGCAGGCGAATCTGTTTGAGCTGCCCTTCTTTCACTCATCTGTTCCCTTGGGCTCAGTGTGCCTGTAATATCACACATTTCTTTTTCCACTGGCTGTCACCACACCAGCCCTAATAATGACTTAATCTACCTGGAGATCTGAATTCGAGGGACCAGGACATATAATCAAGATTTATGTGTTTTATTTATGTAATAAAATGCATAACCTTTTTTTTTTTAGTTATACATTGTTTATTTATAAATGTATTTAATTGTTTATCTTTATTTTGAGTGATTCAGGACCTACTTAATGTCATCAGCTAAGCTACTCTATAGAAGTCACACGCTGCAGAAAAGCTTCTAGCGGTTATAGGTCAAGTCTTTAGCTCCTCGGGGTCTGACACTTGTTAAAGATGTAATCTTTATTGTAATCTTGTTAAAGGCGATTTGTTTTCAGTGGCTGGGAGATCTGATCTGTTATGGTATAAATAGCCATTACTTTAAAAAAACAAAAAAAAAACAAAGGCTGATATTTCCTAGTAGCTAAATGCTCCTTTTTGCATGCTTTATATTACATTTTGCTTTATTCCTCTCTGTCTCTCTCTCTTTTTCTTGCCTCAGGTTATGAAAAGACAGAAGACACGTCAGAAAAGACTTCTTTAGCAGACCAGCAAGATTCCAGACTCATTTTTATCAATCAGCCCCAGTTTACCAAGTTCTGCAGTAATCGTGTCAGGTATGTGTGCTTCCATGTGTATTGTGCAAACTTCGGTTTCCTCAAACAAAGGCTGAACAGGCCTTCATGGTGACCACGGGGATGATGAACTTCAAGATGGTGGATGAAGCGAGTGAAATGTTGTTCATAAAAACTTGTTCAACACTGAAATTTATTGGTTAAAATATTGTTAGTGTAATTACATGTAATATTTTACGTAGTATTTCTTCGTGTAGTTTAATTTCATGATTAATACTTCTATTTAGCAAAAATGCGTTACACTTTGTTTTACGCTGTCCTTGTTACAGTGTAATTATACATTTAAGTAAGTACCGAGTACTGAGTTTCTATTATTCAAAGAGTTCTGAAAAATGCATCATGGTATCCACAAAAATATTAAGCTTCATAACTATTTTTAACATGTTTCTTGAGCAGCAAATCAGCATATTAGAATGGTTTCTGAAGGATTATGTGACACTGAAGACTGGAGTAATGGCTGCTGATTTAGCTTTGCCTTCACATCAGTACATTACATCTTGAAATATATTTTTTTAAAAACCCTGTTATTTTAAATTGTAATATTATATTATTTTTATCAAATAATTGCAGCTTTGGTGAGCAGAGACTTCTTTCATAAAAACATTAAAAAAAAATCTTGCTGTCCCCAAACTTTTTGAACTGTTGTGTAGGCAGCAAGGCAACTCAGTTGGGTTCAGAACAGAACTCATATCTTTAGTCACTAAAACAAAAACAAAGTGTTGCACAGACTGTACCACCATGAATGGATGGATGGATGACGTTGGTTTTGAAAAATATTTGAGTGGGAAGGAACTGTACGAATAAAGCGCCACATTAAAACTAGTGAGCTGGTATTTGACAGACAAGAGAAGGTGTTCCTGTGTTCAAGCTGCCACAATGGCTCACAGTGTCCAAGTTACATATAGACTCGTAGTGATGTATGGCAGGCAGAGAAGAGGTAGGAGCAGGCGCTGCAGTTAACATCTGATATCTACTCAATCACACTCTGAATTACCTTTAAAGGGGACCTATTATGCAAAAATCACTTTTATAAGGTGTTTGAACACAGTTGTGTGGCCGCAGTGTGTGAAAACAACCAGCCTATAATGTTAAAAATCCACCAACTCATTTTTTTAATAAAACCAATAAATCATAAACAATCTCTCCAAACGAGCTGTTTCAGATTCTCCCTCTGTGCACGTCACTGAGGGGAAAAAGTCCTGCCCATTTGTGACACTCTCTGCCCTATTAGCATAAACACAGCCCTGAGTGAGAAGATGCTGTCCGCCATTACTGGAGATATATACACTGTCAGCGCCAAAGAGGCTTTACAAGTGTTGTGTTTTGGGATGCACTAATGAACACAGGAGTCGCCGTAATCTCCCCTCATCTGAGCCGAGGACACGACGGTAACGTCCCCTAAATGTTTATGAATCAATGCTTCGTGCACGAACGTCAGGTCCAGACAAAGTAAGTATCACGCGTTTGTTTTCCAAATTGCCTTTCTGAAAGAGCTTCTTGGCACTCTGTAAGGCTAACTGCTAAAGCTATCATTGTCTCTGTGTGTTTGCACTGATGCTGCCTTCAGGTGCTGCCAGAATGATCGTGAATAGGAATGTGGTAGTTAAAAGTTGCGTATGAAAGCAATGTGAGTCGATTGCTTGAAGTTGTCGAGCTCATAATCAGAAGTGGGACTTATAAAGTTTGTGATAGCATGAGACCAGCTATGTTGTTATTTTTATCCCGCTGTGATCCCCGTCTGTGTAATTCATAAACGTGAATTTATTATGCACAGTATAATCAGATGACTGACTTTAAAACCAAGTAGTTTTCTGTAAAGATAACAGCCTTGTACTAATAGAGGAATGTTTATTTGCTAAGGCTAGCACTGCTAATGCAGAGCTCGAGCTCTTGAAGCTCCACCCTCTTCTCCGGGAGCAACAGCTCACTCGCATTTAAAGCAACACATTCAAAACAGCGCGTTTTGGTTCATGTCCTAAAAGTGGTAATTTTAACAAGCTGTAAAAATTTATCTGTGGGGTATATTGAGCTAAAACTTCACATATACGCTCTGGGGACATCAGAGACTTGTTTTACATCTTGTAAAAAGGAGCATAATAGGTCCCCTTTAAGGAGCAGTTCATCAAAAAATGAAAATTGTGTAATTAATTACTCACCCTCAAAAGATCAGCCTGAGTCAGTGAAATGAACTGATTTGAAACGACAAATATTTCAGCATTTGTGAAGTGTAAGATGCTTGGTGGTTTTTCTTCCACCCTGCAGTGAGAGAGCATTCGTCCAGACGTCATGTCACTCAGACTGCAGACCTGCAGTATTGAAACCCAAAAGCATCTATTTTACAGTTCCATCTAGTGATCATAACAGCCACTGCAGTCTGACAAGAGCATAATTGATCACTAATAATGCCATACTTTGATTAATGCAGTGAAGAACAACGTGCTGTCTCGTGTCTGGACTGTTTATCTGTGCTTTTAAGTATATAGAGAACTGACTCTCGTGCAACAGATAAATCAGTAGTTTTAAACGGTCAGCTCCTCTGTCAGACCAGGTTAATGTTTGCAATGCATTCCTACTGTTTGAGAGACTAGGGAGTCCTGCTTGCTTATGTGTATGTATTTTATATAAACTGCCACGAGAAGAAAACCGGCTTTAGTTGTAATGGGTTACTGTCACATTTTGCTGACAAATCAGTAGGTGCTCATTTAGAAAGATCACACGCAAGGGTCAGGATATCATTTTCATTTCCTTATGCATTTGTTCTCCTAGAAACAGTAACACTTAATATAGCATACAAATGTTTGTTGTGTTCCTTAAGTAAAATAAGAAGTCAGAAATTCAAAAGAAACTGAATTTTATATTTTCGTAGCTTTTTTTTTTTTTAATGAATCTCCATCCCGATTCTATAGTTAAAGTTTCTTGCATTAAAAATCTATTTATTTAATTTTGTATGAGAATTTCCCACCCTCTCTCTGACTCCTTTTGCTAGACATTTGTATGTAAATGACCTCCTTTGTGACTGGATAACCTCCACATACTGCATTATTTGACATTTGTCATTCATCAGGCCAATATGGTTAATACCGACTGCAACAGTGACCACCTATTTCTCTGTAGCCTTGCATCTGGAAGTTTTTCCATTTTCATTTATTTTTTGTAAGGCATTTAAAAATAATTATAAAAAGCCTTGAACATAGCACACAGCTTCAGAATGAATCACTACATTACAACATTTGACTCAAAGAAAGAAAAAAAAAAACTGAAATTGAAAAACTGAAAAAATAAATTCTGTAGACTTGGAAGTATTTCCTAATCCACAAAGACATAGTACTATTCAAAAGTTTGGGTTAGTAAGGTTATTTTTTTTAATTTTTTTTTCTCCAGCAATTTATTATTTATTTATTATTTAATTACATTTTTTTTTCTTTTATTCTTTTGAACTTTCTATCAGCGATCTTTCTTTCTATTATTTTTTTTTTTTTTTTTTTAGGAACTTGATTGTATTAAAATATATTATGTAAGCACAGAGTAGGAAAGAAGCAAATATGACACAACAATGACTACTTTTACATGCTCACGAATAATGCGATTTATTTCCAATAATCAGAGTAAGGACTTAATCATATTATGATGTTTACATGTCAAGAGCAAAGCTCTTCACTCCCGTTTACATGCAATTTCCATATTCTTATTATTTGCTAAGAATTGTGGTTAATTTTTTACTGCCATATTCACATACCCCACTGCACAGTACAAATTATGAACTCAGAAAGAGTGCAGGTGCGTTACTATCCACTGTTTTAATTTATTTTACATCTAATGCAAAACACTTTTGTATGGTTGTATTCCTGGCTGTTTTGGCACCATAGAAATGTGATGGAAATTCGTTTGCCTACTCTGCCGTCATATTCTACTCGCCGTTTCTGGATGAGTGTAAGGAACAGAGAGAGTTTTGTTTTCCTCAGAAATGCCATGCTTTCTTCCCCGCCATCGTTTTTAATCTGCGTAGGCCTATTATTACAGGTGCGTGTCAAGTCATTTATTTAAGTCAGAAGCACATGCGCACTTTGGTCAGAGTGGCAATACTGCGATTAAGGTGTTTACATGCCTGAATATTTCGATTAAAATCAGCGTACGCCACCTATGTTAATGCGATTATGCTTGCTGCGATTATGAGCTTAATCGCGTTATTTAGATCGAAGTATTGCGTTTACATGAGGTAAAGTTTAATCGCAATATTGTCAATCTCATTATAATCGCATTAAGAGGGTCCATGTAAACGCACTCGATGGCATGAATACACTTATTAACTATGGATCATGTGAAAATTCAGCTTTGCCTTTTCAGGAATAAATTTCTTTTTAAAATGTATTAAAAACAGTAATATTATGAAATATTGCAATTAACAATAACTTATGTCAAATAAATGCAGCTTTGGTGAGAATATAAGACTTCTTTCAAAAACTTATTGCAGTGGTAAAAGTCACCACTGTTATGAACACTACATTTAACTGTTGTGGTATTGATATGTAAACATCAGTCGTACTGGAGGTTCATGTGCTTATGGTTGTGACATTGTGACATTAAGCAGCCAAAACAGGTCACCAGCATCGGCTGTAGTTTTCATAAGTTGCCTGGCTTTGTGTTATGAATGATAATGTGTACATTGTCTATTTAACTTGTTTATTACAAAAGAGTACTGTGTCATTGACCACTTTGAGAGCTGTGTTTGCTTGATTAAGCCTTTATATACATAGTGCATTGCACGGCTGATGTGAACTGTAGGTCAAGTTCAAGTTTTTACCCTCAGTAGATCTTTACTATCAGAGCTGATCGGCCAAACTGCTACCCCGCGTTCATGTTGTACTGTACAAGCAAGACTAGCAAACCAGTCTACAAGGAAGAGGGATCACATTACATTTCTCTTGAGCAAAATACTCACATAAGCTTTACCTAAACAAACATGGCATTCTGGAGTTGGGAATAGAGCGCATGCTAAGCTGTATTAAATTACACAATTTGGCACCTCAAACAAACAAACATTATTAGCATATCTCCTAACACTAATACCAAAAAAGTATGTTTGCTCCTCACACTATAGACAAAACGGCTGTTGATGCATTTGTCAATACACCACCGCCAACAATGCCACGACCTTCTCTCCATTAAAATGATTAACAGCACGTGGTTAAACCCTGAGATGCATCTTGATGAGCGGTTACACTAGTCACCCCAGTGACTGCCTGATGAGCCAGCGTCCTGAAGCCCTTGTGTGCGATACATGTTTGTTTAAAAGCATGATGACGCTAAGTAGTGCTAAACGAGCAGAGCGTGTGGGTTAAGCAGCCGGCTGAGGTCTAGAAGCAGACCTAGATCTGGTTTCTGGGGTCGTGTAGAGGAAATGGGAGGAGAGACGCAGGTCAGCTCTCTCTGCACCGCCATGAGAAAGCTGTCTGCTAGAACATCATGTTGAGTTCACAGTGCCCATCATTATTATTGTTAAATGAACTTTGCATTAGCAACCACTTACAATAGTAACAATAGCCAATATTTAAACACTATTTATTACATTTCTCCATTAGATATAGTTTTGAAACCTTTTTTTGTGAAGATATTTTTTGCACCCATTTTATTGAATTTTAGAGAAGTCTAATTTGTGCTAAATGATGAGTATGAGAACAGATGGAGATGTCATTTTTCCCTCTTGCTCTCCTCCATGAATTTGAGCTTCCCAAATGTTTCTTTATCTGAAGATCAGTAAGAGCAGCTGCTAGCTGCTGTTAGCCACCTGACGTAGCCACACTGAGCAAAAGCTGAAAACTAGCCAAGAGAAAGTGGAGAAAAGCGAGAACGACAGGCCCCTGACAGAACTTTCCATCTCGTACGGTGCTGCTAATTGCTGTGCTACGGTGTGCCATGTGCCGTGGTCTGATAAGGATCTCTGTGAAGACTGGATCAGTGAAACGTAGAGACAGTGAGAGGACTCATATCGCTTTCCATGTTAGAAACATTCACTCTCAGTTTCTCCAACGTGGCTGTATTGTAATGTACTGTATTTTAAATTACAGTCATTAATAAATAGTTAAATGCTAATATTCTGATTGAAAAGTATGTCTTGGTGGGCTGATAATTTTTTATTATTATTTTTTAAAATTCATATTGTTTATATTTTATTATATGAATCATTTGTGAATAAAAAATATATAGGCCTAAATACCAGCATTCTTACTGAAACAACAAGTGTTTTTTGGTTGGCTGTTCTTTTGGTAAGTGGGTGGATAAAGAGGCCGGTGTCAGGGTTCAGAGTGGGATGTTTATCTCAGTGTAAAGTGGCCTCTCTGTCTTGGGCCTAATGTGAGCGTAAATCGGTCGGCAGTCTGAGAGATGGAGGCTCTGGCAAGCTCCTGCTGCAGTTCACTCACATTCAGAGATCTTTACAGCCCAGACTCTCTCTCCACCTCAAACTTAGCTGTTCTTTATGGTCATTAATTGCCTCTCTCAATCACTCACTGTGTGTTTGTGCTCGTGTCTCAGGCTGGCACTGAAACTGACACTGGGTGTGGCAAGGGGGAGAGAGTTTGATTCGTGATGGGGGTCATGGTTATGAGTCTTGTTATCAATGTCACTTTTTTGGTATAATAGTGACCAACTAAAAATTGCAACCTGTGAGAAATTAATAAACAAACGGTCAACCCAGTCTGCAGATGCTGTCAGGTGGTTTCATACTGTGGTCATTGGTAGGATGTAACCACATTTCTAACATCCTCTCTTCTTTTCTTTCCAGCACTGCAAAGTACAATGTCCTCACGTTCCTGCCTCGGTTCCTGTACTCTCAGTTCAGAAGAGCAGCAAACTCCTTTTTCCTGTTCATCGCACTTCTGCAGGTAAGACTTCAGTGTTAGTCTTCAACCTTCCTCCGCCAGGGTAGGAATACTGATGACAAGCTGGAGAGATTAGAGCTGTCAGCTCTCACGGTCGCAGATAAACATCTGTCTGCGGATTCCTTGACCCTCTTTGATCAGATACTGTGTTTCTTAAGTGAACAGCAGGGTGGAATCGAACTCTGGTTCAGACCAATCAATCAAACCAAGTGTGAAAACCTCAGTGATATAGTGCATTACATTACAACGTCCCCAAAACATACTCTCCACAAGTATGTGAACACAAACGTTACTTTGCTACACAAGGTCAGTTGCGTTGGGAGTTGTTTCAGATTTCAGTTCAGAATGCCCTGCCTGCCACAAGGGGTGCTCCTGTCACGGCTGAGTATCTGCTTAAAGATAATCTTACTGACTGTTGAAAAATTAAATGGATGGTTCACCCAAAAAATGAAAATGATGTCATTAATTACTCATACTCATGTCATTCCAAACCCATTAGACTTTCATTCATCTTCAAAACACAAATTAAGATATTTTGATTAAATTTGAGAGCTTTCTGACTTTGCATAGAGAGCAATGCATCTAAAATGTTCCCTGGCCCAGAGAGGAAACAAGGACATTGTTAAAATAGGCCATGTAATATCAGTGGTTCAACCATAAATATACAAAGCTACGAGAATACTTTTTGTGCAAAAATAAATCAAAAATAATGACTTTATTCAACAATTCTTCTCTTCTGCGTCAGTGCCCTCCGCCATTCACAAAAGTACCGCGACACATGTGAATTCCTCTGCTTGTAAACAAGGCATGAATGACATGAGGGTGAGTTATTAATGACAGAATTTTCATTTTGGGGTGAACTATGCCTTTATTTGCTAGTTACCTGAATAACAACACGTCTGTTTAGATGGCACATCCATTTAAAGGTAATTATATTGCTCCTTGAGTACTGAAGTTTCAAAGGTTTGGAGTCTTTTGAAAGAAATGAATGCTTTTTATTCTAAGGATGCATTAAATTGATCAAAATGGGCAGTGAAGACATAAATAATGTTACAAAAGCTTTCTATTTCCAATAAATGCTGTTCTTTTGAACTTTACTCATCAAAGTATCCTGGAAAATGTATCATGGTTTCCACAAAAACAGCACAACTGTTTTCAACAATATTAATAATAAGACATGTTTCTTGAGCAGAAAATCGGTATGTTAGAATGATTTCTGAAGGATCATGTGACACTGAAGGAATGGCAGTTGAAAATTCAGCCTTGCCATCACACGAATAAATTATATTCGATAATGTTAAAATAGAAATAGTCATTTTAAATTACAATAATATTCCACAGAATGTCTGTTTTTGATCAAATAAATGCAGCCTTTGTGAGCTTAAGAGGCTTCTTTCAGAAATATTTTAAAAATCTTACTGCCTCCAAACTTTTGAACAGTTATGTATTGTATCTATTGCTTTTGAAACCTAAACAGATTTTGGCTGCAGTGCTTCAGCAACTCTGTAATTACCAGACGCTGCAGTCACCGAGAGCTCCAAAGTGCTATAAACATGCTGTTCTTTTAGTGACAGGAGGTATGATGAATCCACCATCGAGCAACCCGGCGTGACCCTGTGAATGTGCTGCACATTAAAATAGAGCCTCTGTTTTAATGTAGCTCAATCGATGACCGGGGGAAGAGAGATGAAGAAAGAAGAGAAACTGAGAGTTACAAGAGTAAAACGGAGGGAGTCAGGTGGCTTCGAAGCACAGGTTCTGTGTACCTTCATTACGCCGCTGTCAATGCAGTGACCTTGAAATGCACAGGCATGTTGTGAATGAGAAAAACAGGAGGGATGGGTTTGCTGAGGCAACAAGGGGGCCAAGGCGACCATCTGATTTTTATAGATGCTGTTTCATCAAAACCGCTCAAACTGCTTCTGGATATGCCATCATAATCAACAAAATATTTTGATCCTGACACCCAGCTTCCATGATGATCGATTGCTCTGGTTTTCTACGCCACTGTGGTCTGGTTGTGAGCGTACTCTCCTGTTTAAGTGAAACGTAACGCAGAAGGGAAAGTGTTGGCATCAGGTTAAAAGGAATGCGTTTCGGGTTTCCTATTGTATGTCTTTGCATTGTTGGCCTCTGTCTGAACCGGTCACATCTCTGACACTTTATCTGATAGGGACACGTTCCAAAGACGATCCACTTCTTGATATTATGTAAGCTCTGCGAGTTTTGCCAGAATCAGGAGAGAAACTGTAGAAGTTTAATCAAGTTCTAATGGTGTGAATTATATATAAGCTTGAGGGCACTTTCCCAACTGCCTAACCAGCCTAGACCAGTCTGGAAATTTATGCTAGTCTAAGCTGATCTCTTCAGCAGGGTAGACAGATATGTCACATGGCGACTTCTAAACATCCATCAGAGTCGCTGCTGCTGACGTTCTGATGGTTATTGCCATTCCCTTAGGTTGCTTTCTTGACCTGCTGGTGATAAATACTAACACCACCAGGGACGTAGACCCTCAGGCTGCGTTATGATTGCTGGGAAACAAAATGGAGCAGTTTATCATTCCCCCCTGAGTGTTTTTCATGAGGTCATACATTTAAATGTTCTGCTGGACTTTAATTAGTGTTTGTATGCATGCCCTGTAGGTGAAAAGGTTAGTGTGCCATTTGGATGTTCATGTTTTGATTTTGCTCTTCTGGAGGGTGTGATTAATGACTGGCATTCATGTGGCCATTTTATTTATTTTTCTTCTCAACAGCAAATCCCTGATGTGTCACCAACAGGGAGGTGGACAACGCTGGTGCCGTTACTCTTCATCCTGGTGGTGGCAGCAGTGAAGGAGGTTATAGAAGACCTGGTGAGCGCATTCAATTATATTTGTGATTTGTTAAAGTAGCTTACTGAATAAACTAGTGTTGCACAATATACCAGTACTAAAAAGGTATCGCAATACCCTGCTTTTAAAAATGCTACGATTCCTCATTATACTAGTACTGGTACTTTAAAAATGTGTTTTATTAAGAGCCATATTTCCTGAGTTGCATCCACAGGCGACAGCAGGACAGTGTGCGTGCAGCACATGGAGAAGGCGCGTGATCGCAAATTCGGATCTCTTTCACATGTTATTGCGCTTCAACAGTCAAATACGCACACAATTACATTAGAATGGTCATTTCGGCTTATGATTTAAAGTGAATATAAAAAGATGAGACCGAAAACGTGTGTATCAATAAATTGGATCCGCAGCTCTTAAAGTGACAACAGCCTAACATTCCTGCTGCTGTCTGTATCTATCATGTTAATTAAATAACAAAAGAAAAAGAGAACTCACTTACTGATCTTGACTAACTTTTTAGTAGCTTTAATAAGGATCAATGTATTTTTTTATTCATACAGTTAAGACTATGCAGTACTATATTTTTACATTTTGGTTACTTTACTCAATTTCTGTATTAACTCTTGCTTTAATGCTGCTGTCAAATAGACCTACTTTACCTGAAACACTGTTTATTTAATTTGTGTCTTTGTTTTATTTGTCCTTTTTGTTTGATACTAGCATCTATATTATTATTGTTGTTGTTATTATTATTATTATTATTAATATAAAATGACTAAATCATGATATAAATTGTAATCGTAAAATAAGATTTTGGTCATATTTCCCACCCCTAGCTTATGCCCTCGAATATAAGTCAAAAGAGTGTGATTTATTTTGTGACACGTGAACTTTTTCACCATCTGAGTTTGACTGGGCAGTTGAAGTCAGTAATACCCATCTAATTTGGCTTTATCCTTTTAGCTAACTTACCAATGTTGCAAAGATATAAATACCTGTAGGCTCAGTAGTCCTGTGTAGTGACACTAGCATGTGATTTTTATTACTTATTTATTAAAGAGGGATGAAATGCTTGAAAAGCAGGGCAGGCACACACTAGTCAAGTAAAATATTCATATTTTTAAATTAATAGATAACTATAAGCTCCATGTGAATCATCTACTATTCAATTACCTTTCCTGTTGTTTTATGTTTTTGCCATAGTATCAGTTCAGTAGTAGTATCAAGAGATATTAGTCAGGTATCAAATCAAAGTCAAAATTTTGGTATCGTGACAACACTAGAGTAAATGCATGTGAACTTTATGCAGATAGCTCACTTTTTCAGTGCATCTTAATTACTTTATCATTGGCAGTTGGAATGATTTTTAATGAGTGGTTAATGAAGGAGAACTGTGCTCTTCTTAGTGTCTGAGTGCAGTCGTGCTTGCTGTGAGTTTTATTTTCTCTTGCCCTTCACAGCTGTTATATTATCTGAGTCAGTTTTTAGACTGCGTTCACGTTTACCTCTTTTACTCTTCCTGATAATTCAGTCTCACTCTCTGGTGATCACGTACACAGCAGAATGCATCTCACTCCCATTAGCCGTCTTTCCATCTTATTTGCCATGTAAATTAATTCCAAGACCTTTTTACATAGAAATTTACATAGAGGAGTGAACACTGAGATAAAACCAGCAGCCCAAGTGGATCCACCATAGTGCTGTGACCCTGAAATCAGAGCCTGCTCTCCCGGATCCCTCTGAACAGCCATCCGATCACATCGGCTCAGCACTTTATATGGGTTTCTGATGTGTTATTCAGCTTTGAGAGGTCAAAACTAGCTCTGGATGTGAAGGTCATATGATAAATTCACCTACCCGCTGTCATGTACCGCTCTGCTGTGAGTGGAGGTTACATGACCTTTGCTTTCTTTTCCCTTCAAGTAAAAACAAACTCTAATTTTAGAGGCATCCCATAAGGCGAGAGAAAGGCTTCTCTTGTTACTTTGAGTGCTAGCTTTTGTTTGTTAGACTTGGATGGCTTGTTTTTGTATTTAAAGAAATAATTCACCATTCATTTTCTCAAACTTGTGTTGTTCCAAACCTGAATGACTGACTCTTGAACACAAAAGAAGATATTTTGCTGTGACCAAGGCCTTTGAATTGTAGCTTTCTAATAGGACATCACAATCTCAAGACATGTGTGAATGGTGTTTTTCTTGAGCTGTCAAGCTTAAGGAGCTGTTTTTCATGAGCTGTCAACAACTTTAAATATGGTGCCGAAGTTCTTTTTATGGTGCTTTTTTTCTGCCTTTATTTTAGGAGAAAAGCTTGATCATGCTGCTAAACATCTGTCATTTTTATTTATTTATTTTTTGTTAATGTTTTTGAAAGAAGTGTCATTTACTTATCAAGGCTGCATCTATTGGTTCAAAAATACAGTAAAAATATAATATTGTAAAATTTCGTCACAATTTAAAATAACTTCTATTTCATTGTTTTAAAATGCAATTTATTCCTGTAAATACAACTGAATTCCAGCAGCTATTCATTCTAATATCATTCTGATATGCTGTTTTTCAGGATTCTTTGATAAATAGAAAGTTCGAAAGATTGAAACATTAGAAATCTTTTATAATATTATGATTATTTACTGTCACTTTTGATCATTTTAATGCATCCTTGCTGAATAAAAGTATTTTATTTATATATATATATATAAATATTATTTTTGTTTAAATCTTACTGACCCCAAACTTTTGAACAGTTGTGTAGTTTAGGATCACACTTTTTGTTTGTTGCGTTCTTACTGTCTTCATATACGAGTTTCAAAAGAAGCCAGCAGGCTCAGTATAATCCATAACTCGTCATAATCCGGCATCTCTAACAAAGACCGAGTCTAACAAAGAGGTGACGCGCCAGTGCTTTCCACACAGTGGCCTGCTTATCAGCTGCACCCCACTGTACTCCACTAATCCTTCTGGGATTTGGTGCTGCATCTTACCACAAACCAAAACCACTGTCTCCTCTTCCCTTTGGGGCCTTCTTGTATTGTTAAATATCCTCTTGCTCCCATGTTCACTGCAGACAAGCCATCAGTTAGATTAGATGCGTAATCAAATCATCACTTCCCTCCGCAGAGCCTGATCTCTGCTCCATGTTGAGCTGAAGGAAAATGTGAGGGAAATGGAAACAGAGGAGATAGGAGAGAGTGAGGAGAAAGAGAAAGAGAGAGAATGAGTTCTCCAACACTGCACCAGAGCTGAATTGGATGATAAATGGGATCTGAGACCAGTCTAACTTTTTCCTTCTCCTGCAGAGGTCATGTGACATGAGCTGCTCAATAATCTCTGCAGTAATATGAACATTGCTGTTTGTCGCAGTTAATGTAGTTTTAATATAATATCAATTTGAGAGAGATGGGGAGGAGGGGAAGGAAAATATAGTAAGGCTGCCTGCAATTATTCATGTATGCATTTATTTATTTATTTTGATGCGGAGTATATATAGAAAGCAACAGTTTTTTTTAACTATTTTATTTTATTTTATTTTGATGAATTGTGTCTATATAAACAAATTTCATTTGGACAGTAGCAACATTTACACTAAACTTTGTCAGAGAAGGTTTGGAAACAAAGGAATGGCTTCATTTTATAGAAATAATCTGCATTTATGTAACTAGTGCTTGTGGAACTTTAAGCATAGTACCATCATTTTAACTTATTCAGGTTTCTCTCATGTTGTCTTCCTAACAGCACAAACCTGTCGTCCTGGACAAACCGTGGTGACACTGGATGTATTTTACCAGTGTTAACCTGGAGGATAATTAGGCAATCAGAGAGCACTGGAGACAAGAGCACAAATGTATATGTAGAGCTTTTAGAGGCTAATCGGTGTTTTCAGATCACTCTCGCTCATTTGCTCTCTAAGATAGAAAAGCTCAAAGTGGTTCTCGATTAGAGCAGATCAAACGGCTCTTGTAATCTGGGACAGAAAAGAGTGCTTCAATGGACACACATCTCTCCACTTCTCGATTAGCAGTTTTATTGATCACTAAACTTGTAAAACATCACTCTTTCTCTCTCTATAAAGAATGTGTAGTTTATTTTCTAAGAGGTTTTAGTTTTTTCTAAGGACTTTGTGTTGAATGCATGCTGTATTTATATGTCTGTAATAATTATGTGTGGATATGTGTGCCAATATTCTTTTATAGTGCAGAAGAAAGTAATAAAATCCATAAAATAAAGTCGGTCCATCTAAAAGTATTTGAAGTTTTGATTTGGCTCATTTGATTGATTAACTTTTTCTTTTTTCTCAGAAACGCCACAATGCTGATAGTGTTGTTAACAAGAAAGAGACACAAGGTAAGACATTTGCTTGCATGTACATTTGCCTGATTAGAGCAGTTTTCCTCCCTGTTTTGGAGTATTTTCTATTGAACTAAAGTTTAGGGACATAAAAGACTCTTTTAATAGGCAGTAGACACCCAGCACCCTTCTAATGAGAAATTAGATTGGCCAAAAAATTGGACAGAGCCATACAGGATGAGTCAGCATTTAGTAATTAGAAATTTTCATCTCTTTTTCCTGCAAGACGACGACAGTCAACTTTAAGTGTGTGTATAAATGCATTTTTATATCATGGGGTCTTGGTCTGTGTTAGGGATCTTTTTTTTACGTACTTTTCTTTCATGGTGATCTCTCTCTTTCTCTCTCTTTTGTAGTATTGAGGAACGGCGCTTGGGAGATTGTACACTGGGAGAAGGTACTGCAGCAGATGGTGTTTCTCATACCAGTTGCCTCACTCAGAGTTCCAGCTTGAAAATTAGTTGACATACTCTTAGAAACAAAGTGAGAAATGAATATGCATATAAAGCTGCCTGATGGTGTAAACCAGAGCAGGTTTGGTTTGAAAACAGATACTTTGGTGTTTTCTGAAGAAGGTACTTCCCTCTCTACTCTTTGTCTTTTGTTCATCTTGACCTAAAGAGTTGAGAATCCAGGAGTAGACTCTAACCAGGCCGCAGCGTATGTGCGGTCTCCATAGAGATCCTAATGCAGCCAGACACAGAGCAGCTTTTCAATGTGCTAATAGAGAGTCGAGCTAATTACCCTGACAGAAACACACAGTCCATAATTATAAGGTGAAAGCAAAAGGAAATGGCTGGAGATATAATTACCTGAGGACTGGCCATTCATTACTGTTTGCTATATTAGTGCACATCTGCGAGAGTGCATTAACTCGTGCCCTGGTGACCTCACTGTGGCACAGAATAGGATGTGATGTCAACTATGACTGACTGCTTACAGTTGTTTCCTTTTAGTATATTATTTTCTGAAGCTGCAATTCTGCTAAGTGCTGTTAGAATGGACAGTGAAGTACAATATGATTCTGCTTCAGTTCATTAAATCTAGTTTTATTTTTATTGTCATCTCATCAATATTCAGTTTTGTGGAGCCAGGCTTCTTGTCGGCCATCCTTTTATTAAGCCACACTTTGACACACTTTGAATTACAGTGCTCAGTATGAATAATGTATTTTTAATATAGGCCTACTTATAAATCGTATATCAAATCATGCATATTTAAGTAGCTCTCCACTTTGATTCAAAATAGAGTAGCAGCTATGAAGCAACGTCCCCCACTTCTACTGGATTATGGCTAATAAGATGATTAAATAAATTGAAAAATTGAAAAAAATAAATTGTTTATTTGTGGATTTTACAGAGACTGCTTTTGATTAAATGGCCTCATTTTAAATGCTAGTCTCAAGTGAAGGCTTATGTTTGGATCTGAGTATCTCCTGAATGAAACAAGTGAAATGAATATTTCTTATTTCTTTACTCCCGCCAGTGGCTGCTAGTTTGCTATAAAGTTTTTGAATTGATAACTAGTTTGTGTTTTACAGGTTGTGGTTGGAGACATAGTTAAAGTTAATGGCAAAGATTTCGTACCAGCAGATGCTATACTGCTGTCGTCCAGGTAGACGAATCTACGCCATCAGAAAGGAACTTGTCCATCCTTATGCCCCTGTCTCACACTCAACACCCAAAGGAAGTGATGATTAACAGGCTAATAACAAATAACCCTGAGACAAAGCATTGGTCATTACAAATGGTATCAGTTGATGATTTTAATAATATAAATATCATATATCATATATTATCCACAAAGAATGAAGGGTTAAATGACTAGTTCACCCAAAATTGAAAATTCTGCTATTCTTTTTTTTTTTTTTTTTTTTTTTTTTTATTCCAAACCTAAAAGTTATAGGGGTTTATTAAGAAATGAGGGGCACAAATGGCAGAGTTTTATTTTTAGCTGAGTTATTCTTTAATAAAATGAGTGAAAAGTCAAAATCAACACTTCCTTTAGTGGATGTTTGCTTATTGATTAATACTGACCTGATGAAGTTGTGTCCTCTTAACTGTCAAAATCCATTTGTCAGCCAGGCCTTAAGTTGTCCCAAAGTTTTGGTGTGTGACAGACATTTATGTCAGCCACAGATAACAGTAAAATAAAAGTTTTTCTCCCACTTTACTCGTGGTTTAGCCTGGCCTGGGTGGGTTTTGAGCAGTGGACATTGTGTTTTTTCCTTTGTGAAGATTAAACGTGTGTGTTTGTGTCTCTCTCCCTGTCTTATGTGTGCTCTTCCTCCTCTGCCCATCTTATGTCCTTTCCCTCCTCTCATCTCCACCTTTCACCCTCTCCTCCCAACCTCATGTGATGAACAACCTTCTCCCGACTTCACTCGCGTCATTCCCCTTGCGCCGGGGCTGCTGGATAAATTAAGGTGTCGGTAGGGGAGGTAGTCCGAGCAGCCAATGGAGATCACCTCCCGGCCGACCTCATCATTCTGTCGTCCAGGTCAGGAACAGCTCCGGTTTGCATGTGGGCTGGGTGGGAAGGGAGCAGGGGGTGCACAGGTGTAGAGAATCTGTTACCTTAATATTTCTCTTTTCATTTTTTTTTTTTTTTTTCATGTTTTGGCCTGATGGTGTTTTGTCGGCTTTTAATTCTATTCTTGGTTTTGCCTTTTTTTTTTTTTTTTTTTAAGCAATGATCTGATTGATATTGCTGGTACCGCTGGGTGATATACATTTTTCTGTATGGATTCAAAAATTACATTATTATAACATTAAACAATAAGGTTATAATATATAGATGTAAAGACCATCAGATATATGTTTAGCAGATTTTAGAGTATTTTGGGAATATACTAGTACAGTATAAATATATTACCTACATTTACCTACATATGTTTTTACTAAAACATTTTGGTGCAAGAAAAATGCATCTTTTGAAACTGATTCAGTGAAACATATATTTTAAATTGAGTGATAGAAATTATTTGAATTTCCCAATTTCTAATATCGTTTTGATATTGAAGTTTAAATCAGTGATGCAATCAAAACTAAAGGCTCATACTTAAATACTTAAAAATAGTGAGACATAGATCACAGAACTAATTTTCCAGAAACTTAATGTCTAAATAAAGTGCATTAATTTTATTCACAGTGGTGTTTTATTTCGTCACCAGCTGTATGATCCTAAATATACCTTGTTTGATAAATGTGCAATTAAAGGGCGTATTGAGACTGTCACGACTCGGAATCACGACTCGCAGCATCTCATGCATCATTGTTGGACCGTTTGTCGTTAGATTCTTAAATTTAAGCACCAAATATGGGCTGACTAGGCACATATTTCTTAGAGGAAGACTCTGTTCAACTCCCAGCAGAAAATACTGATGAAGCCCTTTCCATAACCGTAGAGATGTGGATTACAGACCTCTGCTTTGTGCTGAAGATGCTTAAGCATGTGCACACAGGAAAAACAAAGCGCTTCTCTAACACAGCTGGAGAAAAGACCCATTGAATGACTGTAAATGTCACAGCTGTTGGCACAATGCATGGCTTCAGCAGGAGCTCAGACTCTGATGTGACTCTCTGCATGCGGTCACATCACCACAATGTACAGTATTGTCATGAGCTTTATAGTAAACCACATTGTCTGTATACTGGTAATCTATGAAATGTTGTTGTTTTCTATTTCACTCTAAGATAAACATGATGTTTTGGTGGGGACTTGTTACATTTTTGACAACTACAGAAGAAATGAGTATCGACATCTATTTATACAGACTCAAAGCAGAACAAACTTTTCTGATAACTTTTCATTTTGAGTAGGACCATCTTTTCTGTTCACACCTGCTATCATTTATTAAAGGAGAGATGTGTAACAGCTTTGGCCCTGTGTACTCACTATCCTGCTTTTGCTCTTCTCCGTATTAACACTGAATGTTCATTTGTCTGGTGTGCTGCATCTTTCCTTTGTTGCATGTGGAGGATGTAACTAAAAATAAAAACAGCAGAATGCATGGCCATAAACAAAGATGCATCGAGTGAAAGTTTCCTAATGGCTGAGTGCAAAATGAAGGATCTGGATCTAAGGGAGTCCCATTAGAGCGATGTTTTCATTTTCAGTCCAAGTACTAAAATGCCTTGTGCAGTTTGGGGAAAATATTCTGCCCAGTGGACTTTGCTTACTGAAATAAATAATATCAATATAATTTTAACAGAAAACTGTACTAGCTCTGGAAAACAAGGCATCTTTGATTACGGGCTTCATTTAGCTGTGTGCTTCTTTAGTTATTAATTATATATGAAAGAGTTACATATTTTAGCCAATGCCATTTAGCTGTTTTATGTGATGTTTTGATATTTTATTAAAGATAGGCTGTGGCAGTTTCCTTTAAGATACACTATTGTTCAAAAGTTTGGGCTTAGTACCATTTTTTTTTTTTTTAATGTTTTTGAAAGTCTCTTGTTCCCACCATGCATGGCTGCATTTATTTAATCAAAAATATAGTCCAAATAGTAATATTGATATTACAACTCAAATTAACTTTTTATATATTTAATATAGATTTAAAAATGTAATTTATTCCCATGATGGCAAAGCTGAATTTTCAGCAGGCATTACTCCAGTCTTCAGTGTCACATGATCTTTCAGAAATCATTCTAATTTGCTGCTCAATAAACATGTATTATCACAGTTGATTATATATTATATTTACAATTAGAACACAATTATTTTTATTATAATTATATACAATTAGAATTCTTTGACTAGAAAGCTCATTTGAAATAGAAAACTTTTGTAATGTTATTAATGCCTTTACTGTCACTTTTGATCAATTTAAGTCCTTGCTAAATAATAATAAAAAAAAAATTACTGACCCCAAACTTTTGAACAGTATAAATTAATATTATTGTATTTATTATATATTTCAGTCAACTGCAAAGTGTTCTACTGGTGGTGCCATATCTTCATGATGTATTAAAAATGTATTTTTTTCGTAATGGTGCTGTTTATTGTAGTGAACCTCAAGGAATGTGCTACATTGAGACCTCAAATTTAGATGGAGAAACTAATCTCAAGATCAGACAGGTGATCCCCCCCCCCCCCCATATCATGCATACCTTTATTAATTAATGCTCTACAATTCAGCTAATTGTTTACTGGTGTGAATTGTATTACTTAGTGTTTTTTTTGTTATACTCAGGGTCTGCAGATCACTGCGGACATCAAGGACATTGACAGTCTAATGCGTATCTCTGGACGGATGGAATGTGAGAGTCCCAACAGACACCTTTATGAGTTTGTGGGCAATATTCGCCTGGATGGACACAGGTATGAGAAAATCAAAAGACAGAATGTGAGTGTTAAAGGTAAAATTTGGCTTGAGGTGAATGAAAGAAAAACAGAAGCAATGTGTTCAGAAAATGTTCAGGCTGACTTCAGCCTGGTATTTCAGTAGTCTGAGATACTGATTAGCGTGAGACAAGTTAATTTCAGCAGGAAGGGTTCGATCGAAGTTGAATGAAAATGTCTCACTGATACTCGAAGGCAGGTTTAATTGCGTATTGATATTTAGGAAGGAACAAATCTATTCTTTATAAAATACCAAATTTGTTGTGTTTTCACTAAACTTCCCTCTCTGCATTTTCTTTTTTTAATCTAACATCACATTCTCCTGCTATTATGCTTTATTTTTTTGGTAGGGATTTATTTTTTAAAATGTTCATCAATTGTTGGGTTTGCTCCATATTTAGCACTGTACCACTCGGTCCTGATCAGATCTTGCTGAGAGGTGCACAACTCAGGAACACGCAGTGGGTCCACGGTATCGTGGTCTACACAGGACACGACACCAAACTCATGCAGGTAATTTGTCTGCTTCAGTCCACTTCAGTCGTATCCCAAATCCAGCTTCAATCTGAGAAATCTGAGTTTTGTGTCTCCAGAACTCTACGTCCCCCCCTCTGAAGCTTTCCAACGTGGAGCGCATCACCAACTTTCAGATCCTCGTGCTTTTCGGCTGTCTCTTGGCCATTTCGTTGGTCTGCTCCGTAGGCCAGACCATTTGGAAGTACCAGTACGGCAATGATGCCTGGTATATGGACCTCAACTGTAAGAACCAGACACCCTTTCCTTCTGTCATGCTAGACCGCTTGCGTGTCTATGTGTGCTTTTCATTTTTTTTTTTTTTTATCGTCAGTAATTTTTGTCTTCCCTCTATGTAAACAAATATACATTGCATATGTGAATATTTGTCAATAAAAAGGGAAAGGAGAACTTTTCCCTTTTAGTTGTAATATGCATAGACACATGAATGTATAAATGGTTGAATATCACAAACGCTGCTGTACTTCTTTTTTCGTTCGTTTTGTTATCAGCTTCCTTTCTAACATTCTGTTTGGTTTGTGTTTTTTGTTTCTTTGTTGTTGTCATTTTCTTAACAGCTCCAGGTAACAACCATTTAAAACCCTTGGCCATCTGTGAATGACCCCTCCTTACTAACCCCTAACTGAAGCTCAGCTTTTGCTAAGCTACCGAAGCCACTTATATGGTTGCCCTACTTTGAGAGGGTAATTGCAGAGGACCGCACACACACCAAGAATCCAATGATAGGTTTTTCCCTTCCAGCTCTACACTGTGTAGACCCTCTTAATGCCTGATGTCAAAAACATGCCTTCCCTTTCTTTATTTTGGTGACACGTTAAACACTTCGCAAGCTCCGGCTTCGGCCGCGCCAGCGTCCTTTCGCTCGTGCCTAACAAATGAGCCACGACAGTAAGCCTCGGACCCAAAGAAACACACGTGGAGAGGAGCGAGTTACCCACGGGTACTGTCAGAGCAAGAGTTTGAAACGTGTTCCCGTGCAGAAGCAGAAGACCCTGGATGTCAAACCGTGACATTTTCTAAATGCCCCCCTTTTCCTCTTACCCACCTCCTCGTTCAGCTGTGTTTGTTATACCGGTGCTGACAGACGAGGCAGAAAAGGCCCAGCTCTGGAGAAGATGTGCAAATCCATGCTAATAGGCTTAATGCTTGGGTTGTAAAAGTACGATATTAAGAAATACAACACTGCCTTTAATTTTTAATGAGCAGTGATGGGAGCACATCTGTTGCGTGCCTTGAGCATTGCAGGTAATTGAAAAAGAGAAAAATAAACAATTTTGTGCACCAACAAGAGGCGAAAATGTGTTAAATTGGTGGCAGGAGACGCTTGCAAATTGATTAACGTGTCACCACCATCATTACTCTTGATTTAAATAGGAGGGGCTGTTTGTGTCCAAATCGATCGCAGCTTGTTTTATGGCCTACACAGTTCCCTTCTTGGTATGCTCTGAGAGTTCATCGAAAATGCCGTCAAACGCTGAGATGCACCACCATGGATGCTGGGTTCCATCTTTAATCATTCACATCCAGCGCAGTCATTTGGAAAGGAAATAACAGTGATGTTGGGTGCCATGTGAGGGAACAGTGAGGTTATAAAGCAGGTATCCATCATGAAATTGATTATTCCTCTAAAGGAGGGAGACTTTGTCTCATGTTTGTTGTTTGCCCTCCTAGTGGAGCTGTAAAGGGGAGATGTGGCATTGATTTGTCGTTTACATGCTTTTGCAGATTATACTTACTTTATAAACCAAGGACACTTCCTGCTTTTTCAGTCAGTGGTATAATCATATAATCAGGGATTCATGATTAAACGATTGTGGTTAATAATACCTGGAGGGAGCTACATTACTATTCAGACTTTTATTATTTTTAAAATAAATTAATACTTGCATTTAGTAAGGATGCATTGAAAGTAAAGAGACTTGTAATGTTTTAAGTACTTTAAATACTTTTAAAATTTTAAATTGTAATAATGTGGAACAATATTACTGATTTTATTCATGTACATACATATGTATTTATGTATGTATATTATTTTATTTTTTTTATTTTTTTTTTTAACCAAATAAATGCAGCCTTGATGAACATAAGAGACTTCTTTCAAAAACATTAAAAACTCTTAAAGGAACACTCCACTTTTTTGAAAATAGGCTCATTTTACAACTCCCCTAGAGTTAAACAGTTGAGTTTTACCGTTTTCGAATCCATTCAGCTGATCCCCGGGTCTGGCGGTAGCACTTTTAGCATAGCTTAGCATAGATCATTGAATCTGATTAGACCGTTAGCATCTTGCTCAAAAATGACCAAAGAGTTTCGATAATTTTCCTATTTAAAGCTTGACTCTTCTGTAGTTACATCGTGTACTAAGACCGATGGAAAATGAAAAGTTGTGATTTTCTAGGCCGATATGGCTAGGAACTATACTCTCACTCCGGTGTAATAATCGAGGAACTTTGCTGCCGTACCATGGGTGCAGCAGGCGCAATGATATTACGCAGCGCCTGAAAGTAGTCCCCAGCTATATCATAACTAGTTACCAAGCTGGGGACTACTTTCAGGTGCTGCGTAATATCATTGCGCCTGCTGCACCCATGGTACGGCAGCAAAGTTCCTTGATTATTACAATTATTGAGCGAGATGCTAATGGTCTAATCCGATTCAATGATCTATGCTAAGCTATGCTAAAAGTGCTACTGCCAAACCCGGAGATCGGCTGAATGGATTCAAAAACGGTAAAACTCAACTGTTTAACTCCTAGGGGAGGTGTAAAATGAGCCTATTTTCAAAAAAAGTGGAGTGTTCCTTTAATGACCCCAAATTTTTTAATGGTATTGTAAGCGTTTAGCATTTCTATTCATTGAAATAGCAGATGCACAAGAACAGAATTTGAAAACTTTAATTAGTCAGAATACAGACTTCATCTGAGTGGCTGTCAACGGAGAAAAATGCAACCAGATGGTGTAGTTATGACATCTGCAAGCAAACTGGGTCACGCTAACCAGCCAGCTCTTGACCTCTTGGGTATGATTGGATCTATTTGGTTTTGTGCTGCTGGATGTCAGATTATGATTCATCCCCAGAGGTAAAACAATGCAGTAGCTGTGCTTAAAGGTTTCCAGATTGGGTTAGCAGGCATACGCTGAGGGCGATGGATACACACCTTCCACTCATTAGTCTGAGCATTGCACACTTCAGGCAGATGAGTAATTATTCATCATAAATAATTCATTTGACTTTGAACCCCTGTGATATTTTACTCTGCTTCTGTCCCAGTATATATCCAAACCAACGCATGTGCCTCTATGCAGATGGGCCTCCAGAGCACTTGAGCAGCAGTCATTTGTTATGCATTCATGCCACCTGCAACAACAGTCACCCATGTTGAACTCCTGACCATGAAATAAAAGTTAGCAGGTTTTGTGCCGCACATATGCTGACGGGTGTCTTGAGAAGTGCTGACCCTGCAGCACGACTCCTTGCTGCAGGTCAGTGGACCTGCAGTAGCTGAGAGAGATGGTGCTGCATCTTCCTGCATGCTTCAGAATGTCATGTGAGCATGTGCAGCGGTGAAGGTTAGCGATTAGAGATACATTTGTTTACTGTAGCCTTTTGAATGCAGAGTTGTTGTCTTCTTTGTTGCCAACTTGGTGTTTGTTGGGTGTAGTTTTTTAAATAGGCTATTCAAAATAAGTAGTTAAGTTTTGAGTAGTTTCCAATGCAGCCAAAAATCTTCCATCAGGAAAGGTCTTCTTCAGCCAACATGCAAGAGACAGTCAAGCTTTGTTCAGTATTACTTCTACCATGTTTCGGATCTTCCAAATGATTGAAATATCTCTAAATGTCACATCTCTCTGTTCGGCTCCATGTGATGGGAAGGTACTTTAGACTGGTCTCCCTCCTTTACACTGAAACATCCAAACTGATTGTCTTCCTTCCCACCACTAGCCAAATCCTCTTCCTCTCTCCGTGTCAGTTCCAATAGCAGTTGTATGATTGCCCAGCCTCTCTAGTTCTATGACTCTGTATGAGAAAAGCGCTCCCTCTCCTAACTGCTCAGAAAAAGAATTATTGCATTCTGCGGATCCCCAGGTAAAGCTTTTTATTCATGCTTAAAGTCAACATGAAGTCAAAAAGAACCCATTTACTTTCTTAAAAAAACGCTCTTGGTCTCGCTATGAACAGTTCATCAGTGTTTAATGTTAACAAACTTGGGTAAAATACAATTGTATGACTCTTTTATATTTTATATATATATATATATATATATATTAACCCGAATTAGAATTTTATTTTTAAGGCTACTGTAATGTTGTTTTTTAGATCTTGCTAATAGTTAATGCAGTAATTTAATGTATTTCTCTCTTTAAATATCCTTTTAAACATGGTCATGTGTCAAAGTAAAATGGGTTGTGAAAATTGTTTCATGTTGATTTTAACACTATGTGTGAGCTATCTTGTGTCTGTGGTCTTATTTTTTATTGATTACATTTTTGTTTCTCTTTGTGCTGCTCTCTTTGTTAAATTTGGTGTTTGATTAAGATTGGAAATCATGATTACCCACCCCCAGTGCATTGTGGGATAATGTGTCGCTTTGAATTTTGCCCATATTGCCAAGGCTGCCGCTATGATGTCAAAGGATTGAGTTTAGCTACTAATTAATTGAGACCTAATTGGAGAATTGAATGTGAATTTGTAGGTTAGAGGCTTACTGGAGAGATTGGGTGAAAGAGTTGTAAAGTGTTTGCACAATGCTTACACAGCGCTAGTGGAGCATTGTGGAAACGTTGCAAATTAGACCAGATGAGCTTGTGGCATTGTCCTTCCATCATTTCTCCTCAGTCCATCCCATCATGCCTTTCATAGCTCAGAAAACTTTCTGTCAGCTTACTACCTCTCTCCTCTTCCTCCCCTCGCTCTTCTTTTTCCAGATGGTGGAGCAGCCAACTTCGGCCTGAACTTCCTCACCTTCATCATCCTCTTCAACAACCTGATTCCCATCAGTCTTCTGGTGACTTTAGAGGTCATCAAGTTCGTTCAGGCTTTCTTCATCAACTGGGTGAGTGTGAGGCTGAGCTGCGGGAGGTCTGTCTGTGTGATGAATCTGCTGTCTTTGAAATGCAGACTGCCTAAACCTCCAGGGCCAATCCCAGAAAACTTCACAGCCCAAACGAAAGTGGAGCTTTATCAAAATAACCCATTTGAAGATGCCAAAATTGGATTTGGGGCAAGGCGCTTACAGCAAACAAGACACCGCTTTTAGATGCAGTGGAGTTTTGTGAATTCCCATCGAGTGTCAAGACTTTTGAGCGCTTGTTTCATTCCTTATGTTTTGATTGACAGAGTATGAAAAGAGCAGCATATGTTTTGGAGTCCAGACGGCAAGGTATTAATAGAAAATGGTTGTGATTATTAATTCTGCCTGGTGATTTTAGGACACTGACATGCTGTATGAAGTCACCAACACACCAGCTATGGCCCGGACATCAAACCTGAATGAGGAGTTGGGACAGGTACTGCTTGCCCTCGCATTCAGAAATGAACAAAATAATGATCAAAAATGAAAAAATACACTTGATTTATATTTGTAAACACTAATTTTGTGCAGTTATGCATAATATATACTACTGTTCAGCTGAAATTAATACTTTCATTCAGCAATGTTTCTTGAGCACCAATTCAGCATATTAGAATGATTTTTGAAGAATCATGAGAGACTAAAGCCTGGAGAAATTGCTGCTTTAAAAATTACATTTAAAAATTTAGAAAACAGTTAAATATAGAAAACCGTTCATTTATATTGTAATAATATTTTGCAGTATTACTATTTTTGTGTTTTTCATCAACAAAATTGTCTTTAGGGGCATAATAGACTGGATTAAAAAAATGAGGAAAAAATCTTATTGACCACAAATGTTTGAACTGTACCATAGTGTATTGATTCCATATTGATTATGGACTATTATTTAAAATTGTATTTATCAATATTGTTTGTCAGTATTGGATAGTTAATTGTTCTTTTTTCATTTCCCCTGTTTTTGTCTTCCCTTTGCTATCATGTAATGCTCATTTTAAATTAATCTTTGAAAACACCGATTATTAAATAACACTGTTAAATGTAATCTGTAGCAGATCACAAAATGTTTTTTTTTTTTTGGTTTATTTAGGCGAAATTATATAGATTTTTAATATCAGCCATTCATCAGCTATCAGCCATAATACAATTTATCAGTTTAGCTGTAATGCTTAGAATTTTATTAGGGAATACAGCCTAATGACAGTTAATATAATAAAGGCCCACTTTTCACAATCTAGTTTATTCCTGATGCATTAAATCAAGTCCCTCCTTGCGTTTTTGTTTAGAATATTCTGTTTCATGCTGAATAAGTTGCATTACGGAAGTAAAATGGGTTGAAAATGTTTACTTTTAAGTGTAACTACTTCATTAACTCTAGTTTATCGCTCTCTCTTGAAACCAGGTGAAGTACATCTTTTCGGACAAGACGGGCACCCTGACCTGCAACGTCATGCAGTTTAAGAAGTGCACAATTGCAGGCGTGGCCTACGGGTAAGGCTCTGTTTCACATTGCTTTCATAATCAGTAGAGTGTACATCTGGCTCTAGCTGTCTTGTCCTCAGCTCCCTTGTTAGCAGCTGCCTCGATGCTTCCCTGCACAGCCAGAGCGATTCTATAAATATCAGAGAAGGGGACTCACAGATTTTCTTTCTTTCTTTTTTTTTACATGCTTAGATAGGAACACTGCATTTCTGGTTGCCTATTTGTCTAACTTGGGACATTTTTATGGGACGTGTGTGTGTATATATATATATATATATATATATATATATATATATATATATATATATATATATATATATATATATATGTGTGTATATATATGTATGTACAGTGTGTGCAGAATTATTAGGCAAGTTGATGTTCTGGTCATATTTTTTTCCAAGAACATTTTACCAATTCCAAACCACATCAGTCTTAATAACTACTATTGACTTTGTATTTAATCATTTATAAGTGAGATATAATTGTCCATGAAGGCTGGAAGTCAAAAACTTCTTATATTCAGGTGTGCCGAATTATTAGGCAGGTTTTCTTTTTACTGATAAAATGAGCCAAAAAAAGAGATTTAACTCAGACTGAAAGTCAAAAATTGTTAAATGCCCATGAGGAGGATGCAATACTAATGCAATAATAGAATTTGCAAAGCTAGGGTATGACAGACCACTGGGCAGCGAAATGCCTCGTTGGATCAGCAGAGTCAGAAAAAACAGGTGGAGAAGAAAAGACACATGTTAACTGCAAAAGAATTAAGAATTAAGGTGAAGAATTAGGTGAGAAACCATCAGGAACCATTTAGTCTCCAGAACCTAAAAACCCATTTTCCAGAACTGCAACCTTCCTGGAGTCTCCACAAGTTGCAATGTGTCAGGTTCTCAGGGACTTTGCTTGGGGTAAAATATCCTAAAAAAATGACCCTCAATTAATAAGAACAACATGCTGAAGTGTTGTGAAATGCATTTCTAAGACTGATTTTTTCATAGGCTTTATGGACAGATAAGTTTTAGTGACTCTTGAACCAGCATCACATCCTTCTTGTACCATTGATTGAAGAATTTATCTTCCAGAATCTGCTTATTAAGTTTTAGGAGCTCATTTTAGTCCATCTCCTATCCTGAAAGTATGTCTTGCAGATTTATTTAAAATGAGCTCCTAGAACTTATAGTGTGATTTTGGAAGATAAATTCTTCAAACAGTGGCACAAGAGGATGTGATGCTGGTCCTTCAAGAGTCACTCAATAACTTATCTGTCCATAAAAACCTATACAAAATCAGTCTTCATGTATTTCACAACACTTCATCATGTTATTCTTATTAAGTGAGGGCCATTTTGAAGAAAATTTTGCCCAAAACAAAGTCTCTGAGGAACCTGACACACATTGCACTTCTGAAACTCCAGGAAGGTTGCAGCTCTGGAAAATGATGGCGCTGGAGACTAAATGGTTCCTGATGGTTTCTCACCTAATTCTTCACATTAATTCTTAATTCTTTTTAGCAGTTAACGTGTCTTTCTTCTTCTCCACCTGTTTTTGACCGTGCTGACTCAATGAGTATTTAAAGCTGCCCAATGGTCATGCCTTAACTTTGCTAATTTTATTATTGCATTAGTATTGCATCCTTCTCATGGGCATTTAATTTTTTTTTGCTTTTATTCTTGAGTTCAATCTCTTTTTTGGCTCATTTTATCTGTAAAAGAAAACCTGCCTAATAATTCTGCACACCTGAAATAAGGAGTTTTTGACTTTCAGCCTTCATGGACAATTATATATCACTTATAAATGATTAAATACAAAATCAATAGTAGTTATTAAGATTGATGTGGTTTGGAATTGGTAAAATGTTCTAGGAAAAAAAATATGACCAGAATATCAACTTGCCTAATAATTCTGCACACACTGTATATGTATATGTGTGTGTTCTAAATCTAGATATAGAACATTTTGTAAGACACAGTTGTTTTTATAAGCTTAAAGTGTTGTGAAAGGTGAAATTTCCACTGTGCTGCAGCTGCTACCATGCGAGTGTGTTTTTGAAGAAATGTTCATCAGCGTGCTCAGCATGTGGCAGATGAGACAATATAAGATGGCATAGCTCTCTTCCGTATCTGTGTTTTCCTTTCTCACCGGATAGATTTTATGACCACAGTGATGTTTATGGTAAGCAGTCTGCGAAAGATGAGGCGTATTGGACGAGGTCACGTCGAGGCCATGGCTCTGAGCTTATTGGATGTTTACATGCACAAGGACTTCAGATCTTATCACAGACTTGCCAACCATCACAATACAGACTTATGTTCACATTCAAGTTTACTGGTGTCTCTTTATGTTCTGCATTTGGAGAATAAAGCACATGGCGGCAATATCAGAGCTGGATCTAAATGATCTCTTCAATAAATTGTAGCGTACAAATTAAGTATGGATGGAATCTCTACATTAAGGAGTTTAAACTGAACGAAGAAAATAAGGATAGGGATGAAGGTCAGAGTTTTTTTTTTCTCACCCAAGACCCTCTATGATCCACCACAGAGAATATAACCAGCAAATCAAAGCAAGATCATACGAAGCACTTACATTTTTACTCTCTAATCCTACAGCCTTTACCTTGACACCAGCATAATTACAAAGCTGACGCCTTCTGAGTAGGGTTGCCAAGTCCTTGGTTTTACAGTGGAATTGGGCTACTTTTACACTGTTGCCGCAGGTTGTATTTTAGTCCACGGGTTAAAGCAATAAGGAACATGATTTCAATGGAGAGGACCCCTAACGGAGAGAAAAACTGCAAAAAAAAATGTGATTGAGCTAGTTTTGAATAGCAGAATTCAGTTCCTCGAGATTTTTCTTTCTGTCTATGTAGAGGAGGAATCCCTCTGCTTATCATTTGGTCAAGTCAGCAGTACCTGTTTAAACTCTCACAAGTATGTTCACGACTCTTTGACGCTTGCAAACTGGCCTGTATTTCAGAAGCAAGTCCTTGTCCTCCACCTCATGAATATGGATGCCATATTTTATCAGCTTCAAATAAACTTGCTCCTGTTTGATGATGCATCCCTCCTCCTCCTCTCCTCTTTCTGGCAGTCGGAGCGAGTACAGCCACCGCACCAAGTCATTGATGCTTTGAAGCGTGACATCTTTTCTTACAGTGAGTGGGGAAACTTGGTGCAATCCCAAAGGAAGAGTTTGATGTGAAAAATAGCCTAGATTTTGTCATGTTTGTTGGACTGGAAAAACCAACATGCTGCTAGTGTAGCATGCTGGAGTTCTCGTGTTAATGCTGAGACGAGCTGACGTCTTATCACTAGACCTTGTCTTTTATGTCTTTCTTTTGTGTTACATCTGAGTTGAATTTCTTGAATGTCTTTGATTTTATTTCCACGTCTTAATTTTAAGTTCTCTCCACTGACCCAAATAAAACTCAAGGCATCTCCTAAATGCACAGCGACTACTGAAGACTCCAGCACATCTTTTTTTTTTTTTTTGTCTTAATTGTTCATTTATACTTTTCAAACCTTCAAATCTTGTCTACAAAGGAGCGAGGTTATTTTAGTATCATTTATATGTTGTTGTTGTTATAGTAATTACTAATTTTAAATTGGCTTTCATTTTTATATTTTCTTTTTTTATTTTTGTAATTTGCTTTTTAGTAGTTTAGTTGTTTGTTTTTTAGCATTTTTTAAATTTTATTTAGCTTTAATTTTTTTATTTAGTAATTTTAGTACTTATCTTATTTTAAGTTTAAGTTTTCTTCTAAAATGTATGTTTTATTTTTTCACTTGTTTCAATTAACAAAAAGATTTGAATAGTTTGTTTAAATGAACTATAACAATGCTGTACAATGGGCTTGAATGCTGTGCAATGGACTGTTTTCTGTCCTCATAGTCTTATTTTCAGACATTTATAGCCATATGTCTCATGTAAAACAAAGATCTGAAATTCTCAAAAAAGGGTGTGATGTTTTGTTTTTCCTTGACCTGCTCTGCCATGTCTTTTGTCCCCTCCACTTGTGTTACATTGCACAGCTAATTAAATAGAACAGTAGTTAATGAAAAAAATCCCTTTGGGTGAAGATGTTAATTAATTTGATGAGCTTTCATGGAGACACGATGGCCAAAGTGCTCTTTAGCCGTCAGCACTAGAGAAATTATTGTGTCTAATCATATTTTTTCCTTATTTCTTTTGCTTTTAGTATTACGAGTTTTGGACTGTAGTGACTGTGCTTGGCTTGTGAAGCTGTGCAGTTTTTTTTTAATGGATGATAATTTGCGCTTCCTTTTCTTTGCCAAATCCTCATCTTTTGCTCAGCTTATTTATAGGCCTACATCAGGGTCTCCACTGGCCCCATCTCCTTTAAAACTTGTTAAAAACACATTAACGTGTGTAGCCTGTATCTAGCTTGGCATATTACTCAACATAGCGTATAGTCACAGGCAGAAACATTGGGTGATTGACAAACAAGATGATTATGTGGTGCAGCAAGAGTGCTGTTTACGCAGCTTTTGTAGCTCGTTTGTCAGTTGTTGTGTGTAAATGTCCAGCTGTACTCACTCCACCCCCAAATGTCTGATGGGTTAGATGTGGTCTCATCTGTGCACATGGTACAGTAGCTAATGGATGTGATAAACATTACCTATTTAGGTCAGGTGGTAGGTGGGGGTCTGATTCCATATTGTCAGAATTCCTATTTGCATGTAAGACTATTTCATAAGATTATACTACTGAATTGCCAGGTAGTCATTTGGCAAACACTTTTCCCCAAAATGACTTACACTAAAATAAAGTACACAAGTTTTTATGAAGCAAATTGTGATTTAAACCGGAGTTAATGCCCTTGGTCTGTCTCAATACTTTTTAAATAAAGTATTATTTTGAAATGCTGCAGTTTTTTTTGAGTATCATATTTAATATAACTGGCTTTTATGGCTTTATGCAGTATGAGTATGGAGTATGGAGGTCATAGTCATAAAAAAAACACCCCAGTTTTATTCAGATCTGTGAAATAGTGTGAAATATATGCAATTTGGTACAAATATTTATATGTTATTTATTTGACTGTACCGTAAGATAAAATTCTGATAGCTTGTGGGGGTCAAAACATATGCAATGTAAAACGATGGTTGAAAAGACAAAGATATAGAAGTTATGGAAACTTATGGAGCTAGATATAGGCTTCAAGATATCTATTTTGGGTCTGGGCTTGACTCCAACTCTGCAACTTATTTAAATCTTCAGCCTGAACAGCCATGATCTTTACCAACTAGGCTGCACCACCATTTTAACAAGTACTTTTGAGAGTGTCTCTTTGAAGTGAGCTGAGGTAGTGCAGTTCTGCAGGGATCCTTTCATGCAAGTGTCTCAGGAGCCCTACTGCGATTCTCTTCTTTTCTCTCTCTACCTTGTTGCTCAAAGCTCTTTTTCTCGGTAACAACCCACAGGGCCTGACACGGCTAGCATTTGTCGTTTTTAGAGCATGTTTGTTTTAAAAGACCAAGTACCACCCGTCTGCAGAAATCTCTTTTGTTTAGATGGTGAAGAAGTCGTCTAATAGAGGAGTCTAATTCCTGCAGGACTTGTGTTGGCCTATATTAGCGTAAATGCACTGTTCCCCCTGCTGAAATGCAGTTCTTTTGTTTCGGCGTACTAAACAGTTCTCTTCCCCCTGAGGCTGATGGTACAGAGTCAGATATGTGCATGGCCAGTCAACCTGCCTTTTGTTTTTATAGTTTCTCTCAAGTCATAATTTGGATTTGAAATACTCCATGTGAAGCAATCGCAATGTTTTGAAGCAAAAGCAATGTTTTCAGCAATGTAAGATCATATCACGTTGGACATTTATAGATTTTTCTCTTTTTTTTCCTGTATTTTTCCTATTCCTTTTTTGTTTTCTTTTTTATTTTCCTTGCCTCCTTCCTTCCTTCCAAATATTTTCTACAGATATTTTTTCAACTTGTATGCCAAACCCTATTCAAAAAGTATTATGGCTGTGCCATGATAGTGATATACTGGTATAATATACAGTGGTATATGGTATACACCAAAATATACAGTGACAGTGAATGATTTCCACATTGATGTACCATGGCATTTTCATGTAAAGGGGAATTCAAAGAATAGTTGGCACAAATAATACCATGACACGTGGCACTCATGGTGTCATGTGCGCAATGCTTTTTCAAAATGCTTTCTACAATACACTCAACTTCATTTAGTGCTCTTTTGTTCTCCCTTTGTGTCATAATATACACATTGCTTATTCTGTATAACTCCTTCTCTCACCAGTGTCTGGTCCTTAAACACTCAGTCAGGCCAGTGTCCACTCGTATTACAATTAATAAAGCCCTCAACGCCTGAATCTGTTGACCGGACCAAAGATGCGAGAATAATTTGCTGCTGTCAAGCCGGCAGCAGTGGCTGTGTCTCCATATCCCAGCAGACAGAGTTTAGCAGCCAGCAGTTCATCCTCTGCCACTTTACTAGCACTGGCTTGTCTCAGTAGTCTTTATATTGGCTAGTAGATAATGTAGCTATTTGCCTGATTATTTGTCTTACAGTACCTTGGGTTTGTGCTATTTAATTAGCTGTTTATTGGCTAGTCATACTACTTACCCTTCAAGCTCATGTGTTAGATTTGGCGTATTAAATCTGCTACATTGTTGGATGATTATATTGTATTTTTATTACTTATTTTGGATCAGCACTCTTACATCACTCAAAAATCCCTTTCTTATTTTCTACTTTGCTTAACATGTTTGCCTCTGCAGAATTTTTGGAAAATATAAATAGGATTTTTTGAGTTCCATCTGTTCATGTTGATTACTTAGGAATTAACTAATAAATATTAGGTCTATATAGATATCACCGCTTTCTATTCAGAGTATTTAAATATATTGGCTTAAACCAGTTTCTATATATCTGATTGACTTGCAGTGGCAGACATGCAGGGTAAAGATGGTCACTTGTGTTTTGTTCTGTATGTAACTCTCTTCACTCCACCCAACAGTCATGCAGCTGAAGTTGAGGATGGTAGTTTTGCGGAGGAGGACTGGTAAGGACCAACACCATTGGCTGTTTGTCTTATGCTTCTGTGATGTGATCTTGCCGTGACGCCTTGTGAGAAATGTGGTTTGAGCCCTTTTCTTGTGATGTGGTTGTGTTTAGTGGAAACCCTAAACTGGTGTGTAGGCAGATGAATGTTGAATGTGAATTAATGATGAGCCGTTGTCTTCCGTGCTGTGCTTGTTTGATTAAATCTGATTAATCTCTTTCCGTCTGTTGTTTTTGGGCGGTACTGTATGGAACAGCATCAGGTGTTATTTTCTGTTGTAGAGAGAGGCCAGATGCAGTTTCCCTTTGATTTCTCGGGACCAACTTGTTTACTGTATATTAAAGTTATTTTTATATAATTTAGCACAATTTAGCAGACTTTGATTTCAGTCTACTACTAGTTGCAGGGCAAGTCCCTCTGTGTAACATTAAGTTAAAAGTTTGATTAAAGGACACTGCGGTGATTCAAGTAGATTTGTGATCAGTCTCCAACTCAAGTCGGTGTTGCATGGGATTGAACTTACAGGCTTTGAGCAGCCGAGATCCTGAACCATTAGGCTACAACACCGTCTATGCCATGTCATGACACACTTTACAATTTGTAACTAGAACAGCTCAAGACACATTAATTTTAGACAACACTAATACATTATGAATGGGGCACCAACTTGAAAGTTTAACTTCCCACTTGGATGTTACTGAAATATTTCTGAGAGCAGTGGAGATGTTATCCCCAGAGTATATGAGAAGTAGAAACTCTTACTGATATCTGGGTGAATCTGTCTGGATCAAATTTCTGTCTGGATCAAATTTCAAATTTTCAGACTTAAAGGTGCACTAAGCGATTTTTGCCAAATGATGTTGATATATGAAAGCACCAAAACAAAACACGCCCATACCCCAACAGGACCTCGCCCCTATTTTGAAATCTCCGCCCCACACATACGTACACAACCATGGCAACAACGATCGCGGAAACAAGTGAAGATGACACACAAGCATATTCAAGCAAAAGCCAACATGCATAAGTTGTGTGAAACGAAGCAAAATTAACGTTACTCACCTATCAAGAAGAAACAACGCAACCTCGACGTCCGATTCCAGGCCTTCCCGCTCCTTGAGTTTCTCTCCACCGCTGGAAAGCTGCTCCAATATTTACGTGGGTCCTACCTCTTGCCTGATCGTAACCCTTCTTTTTAATGTTTTGTTCCTCTGATATTTTCCTCAGTTTTTTTTTTATCTCCCATCTCTCTCTATCTATAGTCGATCTGCTAATATCTGTGCTGTGCACTCACATTGAGCGCTCTCTTCTCTCTCTATCATTACAAGACACGCCCCCTTACTGCTGATTGGCTACAAGTGTATTTTGGGACTCTGTCCGACACTGTGGTCAAAAGCGTTTTTTCAAATATTGCTTAGTGCACCTTTAAATTTGTCCTGTCCTTGTGAGATCTGTTGAATATATATGTAAAATACGTGAATTATTAACTTTTTTATTACATTGATGTTGCTGTTGTTGTTTTTCTGGCAGCGGTTTGCTGGGCTGTTTATCTTTTTCTTGATTCTTTATGCTCAGAAATGTTCTAAAAATTCTGCTTTTAAAATTACATTATTTCCAAAGAAGCTCCATTATTAATGAAATCAATCTTTCACATGGACCCCATGAGTACAGATGTGGTCTCAATTTGCACTTTGTGAAGAGGGGCTCTCTAGAGATCTCTGGTGTCTCTGGAGGAGCAAGATTCCTATGGAGAGTCTCAGTGGTGTCCTTTAGATTGAATATCTTCATACCTCTAATACATAAGCCCATCTGATATTGGTAGTAAAATCTATCTTTAATAAGTCTGTCAGGCTTATTTAATAAGGCCAATCGGGGATTTTGTTAAACTCAAAATATAACCTAATTCAGGATAGTGGTTCCACAAATTGGAAATGGGTTTTTGTAAAATTAAATTAAACTGTGAATTTTAACCCCGATACTTTATCAATAATGTGGAAGTTACCCAAAAGAATCTCTTAGAGTCAAAGACATAATTCACTCAAGATGAAAAATTTCACCTTTATGTCGTTCCAAACCTGTAGGACTTGTGGAACACAAAAGATGATGGGACCGATTGATTTTCATTGTATGGACACTTGACAAAAAAACACTTTTTGCAAAATATCTTTTGTGTTTGCAGAAGTCATACACACATTGAAGGTGAATTTTTTCATTTTGGTGTAAATCATCCCTGTGAATATTAGTGAGCAGTACATGAATGCTATGTTAACTGCAAGAAGTTATGTGAAAAAATGTAGTCTTAATCCAGATGGTTCAAGTAAACTTAGGTTTTGCAAATTTATATGAATTGCATGCTATGCAGTTTTGATTAAAACATTATTTTTTCGAGTGCAAGCAGAAGTTGCGTGCGTCAAGCAAGAGTAAAAGCATACATAATGATTGCCGGAAGGACTGGGTTGCTTGTTAAGACAAAATATGAGAACTATTGTCTGTTATTTCCAGATAAAAGCTTTCTGAAAATATTATCATTAACTACCCTAATGCACTGAAAAATATATGCAGTTGCTGTCTTTGTCTGAGCTGTGAGCATTGAGTCCTCAGGACAGGATTGTAACTTCATTTGAGCAGTGGAGCTTCATGTGCAGGGGAACAATGGAAACGTGTGTGCGCGTCTCTTGCGGGAGTTGTGTAAGCAACACACTGACATATGTCTCCTGCCCCTCCACCTCTGCTGTTTACTCTGTTTAATCCCTCTCATAAACACGCACACATTTAAACAATGGCGAACTGCTTACCTCTCAGTGGAGCTGTAATAGGATATGCTGCAATGGCCAGTGTGGTGTGTGTGATAGAGAGAGAAATAACGTGTTTATCTGTTATAGACCATTATTGTTCAATACTGCAGTAGATTGTGGGAGGGATATGAATGAATGAGCAAAATCGGGCCATCAAGGTCCGATAACTACAGTGCCGCATTCTGTTTCCATGGAAACGATAGCCCCGCTGGGCTTTCGATCACCAATAACAGGCTGCGTTTAGAATGGAATACTAGTGTGCTGCTTACTGCGCAGTATACACTGAATACTGCTTACTGTTTCTATAAATAGCATGTGAAGCAATATGCATTATGCAGCGTTAACAACCTCATTGCTACATGACCTTATTGCTTACACATTTAACTCAGCCAGAGGTCTCAGAAATAAATTTGTTTTGTTTTTTGTGTTTTTTTTAAAAGATGTTAAAAATTGCATTTAATTATTATTATTATTATTATTATTATTATTATTATTATTATTATTATTATTGCAGTTCAAGTTCACTACCGTTCAAAAGTGTGAGGTTGATAAGATTTTTTTTAATGTTTTTAAATGATCTCTTATGCTCATCAAGGCTGGAAAAAAATAAAAAATAAAAAAACTTTTCTTTTTAAAATATATTTTAAAATATATTAAAAATGCAGTTTATTACTGTGATGGCAAAGCTGAATTTTCAGCAGTCATTACTCCAGGTTTCGGTGTCACATGATCCTTCAGAAATCATTCTAATATGCTGATTTGTTGCTCAGGAACTTTTTTTTATTATTATTAACATTGATGAAAAAAGTTGTAAGATTAATATTTTTGTAGAAACTAAATAGAAATCATTTGTAACATTACTTTTGATCAGTTCAATGCATCCTTGTTGAATAAAAGAAGAGTTTTCTTAAACAGTTCTAATATGAAAAGCTGTAAAGATGTGCATTTATTTATTGATGATAATTGATAAATGTGGTGTATCATTATATTTCGTTGTGTAAATGCAACCTAGCATTTGCTTGAAGTGCTCTGTCAGCACGGCAGCAGTGATCCGAGTGTTCATGTTGCATGATACGCTGCTTTTTTGCATTCGGAAGCTTCCTTTTCTGCTTGTTGCACATTGAAACTAATGTTCGACCAGTGCATTTTAACGTGTTTAGAAACCTGTATTTTTGTGTGAGTGAGAGGAGCATGTCTGCACGTATCCCTGCACGTATTGAGGTGCTGAGAGACAGGAAATTGGATTTTGCTGGTGCCGGCACAGTTTCATAATGTGCTCCTCTTAGTGTGATAGATTTGATTTTCATCCTCCTCCTCCTCCTCCTCCTCCTTCCCCATCTGTGATTTTGTCCTTACCTCAACATGACATCCTCAGTCTAAGAGACGAATCTCATCAACCACCGTTTGAATAATCTGCGACGTGTGTTAAAATGCAACGGTGAGGTGAACAATGCAGTGACGAAACCCTGAAATTTTCCCCCCGGACTCCCTTGCCAGAAACCGAAAAACTGCTCTAACCTTTTCATTGTCAGATTTATATGGTGCTGATTTTTGAGATTCCTGCTGCAGTGAGATCCTCTGATCAAGTTTTCCACACAGGCTTGGCACAGTGCTTGTGTATAGTATTTAAATTGGTTCTTTAAAAATGTCATGTTCAGCATACGACCATAGAGATGTCCACTACTGAGCCGTTGAATGGCCCATATATCACAGAGCTGCTAATCAATATCCTTCCTAAAAGTGCTGTAGTCTGCAAGGTGTAAATTCAGTGTACCTCTCTACTGGAGAAAGTGTCAATGGGTGGTCACACGATGCTTGTATCTACTCTAAAGCGATGCTTCATGAATAGTAAGAGGAGATGTTTTTTTGTTTTTGTTTTTGTTTTTTTTTATGTATAATGCAAGAGTGTCTTATAATGTGGTAGTACTGTGGAAGTGGGATTCGGGGTGCTTTGGGTCAAAGGTAAGGAGCATGACATGAGAGGGAATTAATATTAATGTTTTGCAATGATGAGGTTTCCCTGATGAAGGGGCTCTTTTGCATAATGTTAATATTGCTGAGAACTGCCCTTGCCATTTTTTTTCCAATTGATTATAATTTATTTATTTGAAAAACACTTTCTAGTTTATGATGCTAAAATTGCAAATCCATTATAAATAAAGAATAAATAATTATTTGCTTAGACGAGTTGTACTTTATGAGTTGTACATTACATTTTAATTTTACTTAATACATACATGAAACACTCCAGCTTCTCTTCTCTTTTGCATAATGTTAATATTTACAATCATCTCTTTGATTAAAACCAAAACATTGTTTTCTTAATTATGAAAATAAATGCCCTTGCCATTTTTTTTTTTTTTTTTTTTTTTTAGAATTGGAAATTATTATTGTTGTTGTTGCTGTTAATTTTTTAATGAATGTTATGTAACATTTCTAGTTTGATTCTTAAATTGCAATTCCATTAAATAAATAAAAAATGTTCGTAAATAATAAATAATCATTTGCTATACTTGTTAATTAAAATGTTATGTACATGCATGAAACTCTTTAACTTCGTAATTGTGGCTTTTGTTAGCATTAACTTATTAATGTAATTTGGTTTAATATAGGATTGATTTCTTTTTTTTCCTGAAAGTTGGATTGAAATCAAACAATGACAGACCCCCTACAGTGCCACTGGAGACCCCCTAGGGCTCAAATGTGTAAATGGCACTTTATGAACAAACAAACAAACAAACAGACTGATGCTTAGCGATTCAAGACAGACTATTTTCCACTATTTTTCAAACAAGTTTTATTACAGATGGAGAATTGTTGTTTTTTCAGTAAAGGGAGAAAAATGTCCCTTTTGTTTATAAATGAGAGCACCTGGTTGTGTATTTATCTCTGTCTTCCTTCATATCTCTCTCTCTGTATGCAGTCACAGCTCTCAGTCCACAGAGGAAACTGGATTTAATGACCCCAGCTTACTGGAAAACCTCCAAAGTAATCATGTAAGTACTGTAATGGCATCACAGCTGCTCAGTCATGCCCAGCCAGCCAGAAACTTACACACAGGCCCTGATATCCACACACTCACACCTCCTGTCTTCCCTCACGGCTCTTTTCTGGCTCATATTAGCTCTGTTCTGCCCACCCGGCTGTTTATGAGTAGTCTACAGTCACAAAACTTATTCTCTAATGATATGAGACTTTTACCTGTTTTTTTTTATCTAAAAATAAGACCCCGTATGCAGGTACTCAAGAGTAAGCTATTTATTTGAACATTGTTGGTTTTGTATGCCTGCGCTTTATTGATTCTTTCAGCCTGGTGACTCAAGAATTTGTGTCCGTCAGTCACAAGCGTTGACAGGGGTTAGTCAGAGAATCTCAGCAGAATGCTTTCGTTTCTCTGTCACTTTGAATCAGACATGAACTCAGGGGTTGCCTTCGTGACGGAATTGTACAGCTCCTCGTGGCCACCTGAGCTTCCTTTGCAACCAAACAGGCTTTGATTCCACACTTCATGAGGCGTTTGTTCTCTCGCATGAGTTCATCAATGAAAAACCTAACCTTATTCAATCTTTGCTCACTCAAATAATTAATTACAAGGCTTTTCTGAGCAGATTCATAGTACAAAAAATTTGAGCTTATTGAGTCTCGATTTATACTTTGAAGTAGTGCTGTCAAACGATTAATTACATCCAAAATAAGTTTTTTGTTTACATAATGTGCATGTACTGTTTGTATTTATGTATATAAATACACACATGCATGTGTATATTTAACAAATAAATGTTATGATTATATATTGAATATGTATAATATCAATTATGTGGATATAATGTAAATATTTTCAAAATATATACTGTATGTTCATATATACATAATAAATATACACAGTACGCACACACATACATACATATATATATATATATATATATATATATATATATATATATATATATATATATATATATATAATGTGAACACAAACTTTTTTGGATGCAATTAATCGCAGTTGATCATTTGACAGGACTACTTTGAAGGAAATACAACTCAACATGATGCATGGATGTTGTGGCTGGTTGCTATGTGAAAGCAAAACAGTTCTTAGATGGTTTTTAACATGCAGTTGGTAAGGTGTTTTAGGTGCTGTTTTTATGATAGAGCATTCTTTTTACTAGATATAGCTTGGATTCCTTCTTCATTGTAAGTCTGAGATTGGTTCTTTAAGGCTGCCAGGGTGAAAATTACAAGTTTGATTGGTTAGAAAACTAACCACAGACATCTCCTCAACCAGATGCATGATTTGAAGTGTCATTCATGTCTTTTTATACTTTCTTACGTTTGTTTTTTTTTCCACACAGCCCACTGCTTCGGTCATCCAGGAATTCATGACCATGATGGCTATCTGTCACACGGCCGTTCCTGAGCGCACTGACAACAAGATCTCCTACCAGGCTGCATCCCCAGGTCAGTCAAACTTCTCCAAACATACTGAAACGACAAATGTTCACATTGAGAGCCATTATCAATAAACAACCCTTCAAAAGTTCAGACACAGAGTCAGTAGAATTTTACCTTTTTTTTTTTTTACTTAAGAAATTACTACTTTATTCAGCCGGGATGCATTAAATGAATCAAAAATGCTAGTAAAGAATGTCTTGAAGAGAAAAATCCTTTTCTGTTCATCAAAACGGCCACCACAGGAATAAATTACATTTTAAAATATATTAAAATACAAAAGAGTTCTTTTAAATTAGCATGTTTGCAGCATTACAGTTTTAGTGCTTTTGTACCAAATAATGCAGCTTTTATAAGCTTAAGAGACTTCTTTCAGCAACATTAAAAAAATGTAGATGTAGTTAAATAAGATGTAGTTCTACAAACAGGTGCACAAATAGATCATTGAACTAATTTTAGTGTTCCACACATCAGGTAAACAGGCTCTCAGACAAGATAGGCAGCTGGTTGAGTTTGAAAAGGGGGCACAGGAAGTGAAGAGGGAAGTCACAGCATGCTCTGAATTTCCTGTTTCTCTTTCTGTTGGTTTTATTCTATTCTATCGTTGAGCTGAGACTGAGAGCAGTGGATCTGTTTGAATGCATTTAATCAATTTGCCTCATAACAGATATGAGTTGTTTGTGTAAGACAAGTAAAATAATGCAGACGAAGAAACATATGAGTTAGTTAATGCTGGTTCACTCTCTCCGCTACTTTGCATTTGACACTTCATGGTTATGCATAATTTATCTTTTTAGCATTTGTCAGAAGTTATCCCTGGCTTTGAGGCTTAGCGAGATGGGTTTATGCGACCCATTTTAATTTCACATCAGTGCGGCGGTGCATTAAATATTAGCAAGACCTGTGGTTGAGAAAATTGGAAGGCTAGGGCAGCGTAATATGATAAATGATGATTGTAGAGACAGATCGGAGGACAAAAGGTAGCAGCAGGTTTTAATAGTGCCACCTCATCTCGAACAGTTTGTCTACTTAGTGTCGTGAAAACAAGTAGTCATATACCAGACGCTTTTATCCAATGCAACTTAACCGCCACCTGCCCTGACCACATGCTGTCCTGTTCCACAGATGAAGGCGCTCTGGTTCGGGCGGCACAAAACCTGGGCTTCGTGTTCTCTGGGAGAACTCCAGACTGTGTTATTGTGGAGTCGGTAAGTAGAGACGTCCTGGGAATAGATGATGAGTTGCACTGGGAACATGACTCACCCTCTGTCATGCTGCATAGCTCACTCACACTTTACACTCTGGAGAACTATTACAGGCAATTTGTGCAGCGCAGTCCCACTTCAACAGATCCATTATTTCCTTATTATAATGTATGATAGAGAGGAGGCCATCATGGACCTGTGGCAAATTCATTTCACATACTGAGTCAATGAATAGTGAACATTTTCTTTCTGAAACAAATAACCCTCTGACGATCGGTAATACAGTGTTTTCTGCACTGCTATTCAGCAGTGACGCTGTTGGATCTTCACAGCAAAAATTCATGAATGAATTGGTAACGAGTTACAATAAAATTAAATTTTTTAAATTTAGTTATTGGATTAGGTGTCATGAACAATCATTTATACAGCTTTTGCTAATTCATTCAACTTATACACTACCGCTTAAGTTAATACTTTAATACTTTTAGCATGGATGCATTCAATTGAACAAAAGAGACACTAAAGACATTTACATTGCTACAAAAATATACTTCAAATAAATTCTGTCCTTTTTAACTTTCTATTCATCAAAGATTCCTGAAAAAAAAAAAAAGTTCATTAACTAGATTAATTAGAGCAATGTAGAACTTAATGTAATGGCTGCTGAAAATAGCTTTACCATTACAGGAATAAATTACATTTTTTAAACAGCAGTCTATTAGGAAATTGTAGAAATTAACTTGAACCAAAATTAATAAATGACTGAATTGTATCTGATTAACAAAGAAACTATAATATTATTATGAGTTGGTTCTTTTTGCTGAAATGCCCCAAATTGCTCATAATATATACACGCACACACACACATACATACAGTTATACAAAAAAAACGGATGGCTTTAGTGTGTATTTAGGACTCATTATATACTGCAAAATTAGAATTATATGGGAAGCTGCTGTACTATATCATTAAAGCTTAGCTTGTCTTCAGATTCTTTTTTTTATTAAAAATCAGTGCTTCTGTTGATTTTAAAATAAGGAAGAGTTCACCTAGGAGAGATGCTGTATAGATATTTCAGGCTGGGTTTCACAGTATCGGATGTGATTTTCTCACCCTACATAATGTCTCAGTGGAGAAGAGCTGGGGAACGTGATGGTTTGATGCAGTTTCATGCAGTGCCTCCCCCCACCCCTCTGTTTCGCACTCTTTCTTTAGTTGCAAAGAAAAAAAGTGAGAAATTTTGCAGCACTGGAGGGTATAGTGAGAGATCCGGCCGATGTGCTGCAGATATCTGCGCAGCGCTCTTAATAGAAACTTGCTGAGTGAAGATTAGAGAAAATTTAATTAGTGAGACAGAAGGCGCTGCTGTTTTCTTAGACCTGGGAGCCAGGAGTCACACTTTGCAGCTGTAATTGGTTAATCTGATGGCAGCGCCAGGGGAAGAGAGCGAGTCTTGTGCTCCCCGGCCTGTAACGCACTCTAATTTTGGCCCTTCAGTGCAAGACATCTCTCACCATTTACCCCATCATCATACTCGCTCGCTTCTAAAAGTCACGGGGGCCAAAAAAAGCAATTAAAAGTTTTAATTTCCTGCTCCCTGGTGTCAAGATGAGTTCAGTCTTTCAAAATAAGCTAGGAGAACAGTAGAGATCTCAAACTCTGGGCTAAAACGGTGTCCTAACCAAGGATGACGTGACGAGATTTCAGTGACAAGTCATTTTATTGTAATAATGTGTGAAGCAACAAAATCACTGCCAATCAGTGTGTTTCCTGGTGAAATTTGACACATTTGTTATCTTTTATCCAGTTATTTTCAGGTTCCATAGCAGTTTCTCTTAATCCATCATGGCATTAATATACATTAGTAAATGTATTCATAGAATGATATATAATAAAATCTATTATGTTTCTATGGTTCAGTAGGCATTTAGTATTTATGAGTATTCACTATATATTACATATAAATCATTATATATATATATATATATATATATATATATATATGTATGTGTGTGTGTTTTTTTTTTTTTTGTATACGTTTCAAAGTCAAGTCAAAGTCTGCTTTATTCATGTAGGTTATACAGCACAAACAATAGTAAGACATCTATTATAATATAATAAACATTTTTTCTTACAGCATGGAGAGGAGGAGAAATATGAATTGCTCCACGTTTTGGAATTCACAAGGTAAATATTTGCAGCACAAGAAGATTTTTATTTCATGTTTTCTTTTCTATTCTCATTGTCATTTGTTCAGCTCTGCCCATTCATTTTGCTGGAGAGAAAACAAAAACAACTTGATTGTTTTGCTGTATTACAGCACCATATTTACTCATAGTGGTGAAGATGATGATGATGATG
>JAFVLL020037794.1:76643-118538 GCA_021397915.2 Tor tambroides
ACTATTGACTAGGCATTCAACATTACAGTATAACTTAGAGCTATCAATTTTAACATTTATTAGACTTAAAAAAAAAAAAAAAAAAACTTCTAATTTAGGTGAATCTTCACATAAACCCATTATAATAAATGTCATTTACTGTACCTTTGTCTTTTTGTTCTTTGATGAACAGATATCACAGCAGCTGGGTTATTAGGTTATTTGGCTGCTATTACTTTAAGAGCTACCGCTGCTGAATGTGATGCGGATCTCGCACCTGGCGATGAGGCAAAGTTGGAGTGCGCGTCTCAAAAGTCTCCTGTTTGATGTGGTTGTAAAGACGTCTAAATTAATGGAATTCTTGTAAAGAAAAAAGAGACAGAAGCAGCAGCTGTGAATGGGGTGGTCAACCCTAGCCCCGCCCCTGCGTTAAATATTTTTAACGCCGTTAAACTGGAAAAATTAATCGTCTGCGTTAACGCGCTAATTTTGACAGCACTAATATTATTATAGTATTTATTAATATTTTGAATTGCCTTTTATTTTTATATTTTCTGGTTTTATTTTAATTTTTGTTATTTTAATTTTAGTAATTTAGTAATTTTTTGAATTTCTGCCGGTATTTAGTTTTAATTTATTTTATTTCTGCTTTAGTAATTTTAGTACTTCAAACTATTTTATTTCAGTTAATTGCCAGGGCAACTTTTCTAATTTTCATTTAAGTTTAAGCTTTCTTCTCATATTTGTTTTATTTTTTCACTTTTGTTTCAGTTAACAAAAAGATTTTAATAGTTTTATTTTGAGTTAACAATAACAACACCGTACAATAGAATGCTTTTTGCACACTTGCAGGTGTTTCTGTCAAAGCTTTGGGCTGTTTTCTGTCCTCACAGTCTTAATTTCAGACACTTATAGCCATATGTCTCATGTAAAACAAAGATTTGACATTCTCACAAAAGGGTGTGATGTGTTCTGTTTTGTCTTGACCTGCCCCTCCCCTCCCTTGTCTTTCGTCCCGTCCACTTGTGTTACGTTGCACAGCTAATTAAATAGAACAGTAGTTAATGAAGAAATCCCTTTGGGTGAAGATGTTAATTAATTTGATGAGCTTTCATGGAGACACGATGGCCAAAGTGCTCTTTAGCCATCAGCACTAGAGAAATTATTGCATCTGATCATATTTTTTCCTGATTTCTTTTGCTTTTTGGTATTACAAGTTTTGGACTGTAATGACTTGGACTGTGCTTGGCTTGTGAAGCTGTGCAGTTTTTTTTATGGATGGTAATTTGCGCTTCCTTTTCTTTGCCAAATCCTCATCTTTTGCTTAGCTTATTTATAGACCTACATCAGGGTCTCCACTGGCCTCATCTCCTTTACAACTTGTTAAAAACACATTAACGTGTGTAGCCTGGATCTAGCTTGGCATATTACTCAACAGAGTGTAGTCTCCGGCAGAAACATTGGGTGATTGACAAACAAGATGATTATGTGGTGCAGCAAGAGTGCTGCTTACACCGCTTTTGTTGCTTGTTTTGTCAGTTATTGTGTGTAAATGCCCAGCTGTACTCACCCCACCCCACCCCCAAATGTCTGATGGGTTAGATGTGGTCTCATCTGTGCACATGGTACAGTAGCTAATGAATGTGATAAACATTACCTATTTAGGTCAGGTGGTAGGTGGGGGTCTGATTCCATATTGTCAGAATTCCTGTGAGCTATTTACATGTAGGACTATTTCATAAGATTATACTACTGAATTGCCAGGTAGTCATTTAGAAAACATATTTTTCTCCTGAATGACTTACAAAATAAAGTACACAAGTTTTTATGAAGCAAATTGTGGTTTAAACCAGAATTGGAGTCTTGGTCTTGGATTTTTAATGTCCTCAATACTTTTTAAATTAAAGTATTTTGAAATGCTGCAATTATTTCTGTTATTAACCCTGTAAAACCTGACATATGAAATAATATGCAGAAAAATCAGTTTTTTTTAATTTAACAGTTTATTGAGCATTTAGACAAAATATAAAAAGAAATCCAAAAAAATATACATATTTTTTTTGTTGAGTATCATATTTGATACGACTGGCTTTTATGACTATACACTATGATATAAGAGAGTAGGAGGTTATAGTCATAAAAAAACACCCCAGTTTTATTCAGACCTATGAAACGGGGCAAAAAATATGCAATTTGGTGCAGTTGCTGATATTTATATGACCATAAGGTAAGATAAAATTCTTGTGGGGGGCAAAACATGCAATGTTATACAATGATGAGTGACAGATAAATAAGCATTTTGGAGGATTTGTTCTTGATTCCAACTATAATTTCAGTTCATTTCTGTGTGTTTGTGTGTTTTTGAGCTGGATCTCAGCCTCAAGATGTCTGTTTTGGGTCTTGTCTTGATACCAACTCTGCAACATGTTTGAATCTGCAATTTGAACAGCCATGATCTTTACCAACTAGGCTGCACCACCTTTTTAACAAGTACTTTTGAGAGTGTCTCTTTGTAGTGAGCTTAGGTAGTGCAGTTCTGCAGGGATCCTTTCATGCAAGTCTCTCAGGAGCCCTACTGCGTTTCTATCTTTTCTCTCTCTACGTTGTTGCTCAAAGCTCTTTTTCTCGGTAACAACCCACAGGGCCTGACACGGCTAGCATTTGTCGTTTTTAAAGCATGTTTGTTTTAAAAGACCAAGTACTACCCGTCTGCAGAAATCTCTTTTGTTTGGACGGTGAAGAAGTCGTTGAGTCTAATACCTGCAGGACTTGTGTTGGCCTATATTATCGTTCCCCCTTGCTGAAATGCAGTTCTTTTGTTTCGGCATACTAAACAATTCTCTTCCCCCCTGAGGTTGGTGGTACAGAGTCAGATATGTGCATGGCCGGTCAACCTGCCTTTTGTTTTTATAGTTTTTCTCAAGTCATAATTTGGCTTTGAAATATACCACATAAATCAATAGCAATGTTTTGAAGCAAAAGCAGTATTTTCAGCAATGTAAGATCGTTGATATCACATTGGACATTTATAGATTTTTCTTTTCTTTTTACTTTTCCCTTTTCTCTTTTTCCTGAATTTTGAATGTTTTCTTTCTTGTGTCATAATACTCCCATCGCTTATTCTGTCTAACTCCTTCCCTCACCAGTGTCTGGTCTTTAAACACTTGGTCAGGCCAGTGTCCACTCGTATTACAATTAACAAAGCCCTCAACGCCCGAATCTGTTGACCGGAGCAAAGACGCGAGAATAATTTGCTGCTGTCAAGCCGGCAGCAGTGGCTGTATCTCCATATCCCAGCAGACACAGTTCAGCAGCCAGCAATTCACTGTTTTGTCTCACTAGTCTTTATATTGGCTAGTAGATAATGTAGCTGTTTGCCTGATTATTTCTCTTACAATACCTTGGAATTTAGCTTTTTATTAATTAGATAATTATGCTGTTTATTGGCTAGTCATACTCCCTTACCCTTCAAGTTGTATTAAATCTGCTCCATTGTTGGATGATTACTATGGATAGATATTCACATAAGACTTTTGCAGTGAATGTATTTTTAATTACTTATTTTGGATCAGCACTCTTACATCACTCAAAAATCCCTTTCTTATTTTCTACTTTGCTTTACATGTTTGCCTTTGCAGAATTTTTGGAAAATATAATTTTTTTTTTTTTAGTTCCATCTGTTCATTTTGATTATTTATGAATTAAATAATAATTATTATATACTGTAGATATCATAATAAATTGGCACCACTTTCTGTTCAAAGTATATAAATATATTGGCTTATATACCTGTTTCTGTATATCTGATTGACTTGCATTGGCAGACATGCAGGGTAAAGATGGTCATTTCTGTTCTGTTCTGTCTGTAACTCTCTTCACTCCACCCAACAGTCATGCAGCTGAAGTTGAGGATGGTAGTTTTGCGGAGGAGGACTGGTAAGGACCAAACACCATTGGCTGTTTGTTTTATGCTTCTGTGATGTGTTCTTGCCATGACGCTTTGTGAGAAATGTGGTTTGAGCCCTTTTCTTGTGATTGTGGTTGTGTTTAGTGGACACCCTGAACTGATGTCAAGGCAGATGAATGTTGAATGTGAAATAATGATGAGCTGTTGTCTTCTGTGCTGTGCTTGTTTGATTAAATCTGATTAGTCTCTGTCTGTTGTTGTATGGAACAGCATCAGCTGTTATTTTCTGTTGTAGAGAGAGGCCAGATGCAGTTTCTCTTTGATTTCTCAGCACCAACTTGTTTACTGTATATTAAAGTAGTTTTCATATATTTAGCACAATTTAGAAGACTTTTTCAGATTTCAGTCTACTGGGCAAGTCCCCCTATGTAACCTGTAGTTAAAGGTCTGATTAAAGGACGCTGCGGTGATTGAAGTAGATTTGTGATCAGTATCTAACTCATTAGTCAGTTTTGCAGGATGGGATTGAATTTACAGGCTGTGAGCAGCACAGATCCTGAACCATTAGTTGCTATAACACCAACTATGCTATGTCATGACACACTTTACAGTGTGTAACTAGAACAGCCAAACTCAAGACACATTAATTTTAGACAACACTGATAAAATATGAATGGCGCTCCAACTTGAAAATTTAACTTCCCACTTGGATATTACTGAAATATTTCTCAGAGCAGCGGAGGTGTTCTCCCGAGAGCATATGAGAAGTAGAAACTTGCTGATATCTGGGTGAATCTGTCTGGATCACATTTCACCCCAAATAAGAAGCTAATTGATATAAATAAGAAGTTAATAGATGCTAAATAAAATTCATTGTACTGCATTATTATTGCAATAATGAGTAATGTAGTAATGAGTAGTGTCAGCTGAAAAAATTAATAATCCTAAAATACCGTAGGCTTAATTTTCTTTATGCTGAATATATTTTCTTTTTTCCTTTTTTAATTTTTGGGGTTAAATTTGTCCTGTCCTTGTGAGATCTGTTGAATATGTAAAATATGTGAATTATTAATTTTTTATTACATCGTTGTTGTTACTGTTGTTGTTTTTCTAGCAGCGGTTTCTTGATTTTTATTTGTTTATTTATTTATTTTAATGCTCAGAAAAGTTCTAAAAAAAGTCTACTTTTAAAATTACATTATTGGCAAAGGAGCTCCATTATTAATGAACTCAATCTTCCACATGGACCCCATGAGTACAGATGTGGTCTCAATTTGCACTTTGTGAAGAGGGGCTCTCTAGAGATTTCTGGTGTCTCTGGAGGAGCAGAATTCCTGTGGAGAGAATGGAGAGTCTCAGTGGTGTCCATTAGACTGAATATCTTCATACCTCTAATATGTTTAATAAGCCCATCTGATATTGATAGCAAAATCTATCTTTAATAAGTCTGTCAGGCTTATTTAATAAGACCAAGTAGGGAATTTATTACGCTTAAAATATAACCTAATTCAGGATAGTGGTTCCACAAATTGGAAGTGGGTTTTTGTAAAATTAAATTAAATTGCGAATTTTAACTCTGATACTCTCTATAGTGGTATCCTAAAATTGAGTAAAACTCAGTAAAATTATACATGTGGAAGTTACCCAGAAGAATCTCTTGCAGTCAAAGACATAGTTGACCGTGACCCAAAATGAAAAATTTCACCTTTTTCGTTCCAAACTTGTGAACCACGAAAGAAGATTGACTTTCATTGTATGGACACTTGACAAAAAGAAGAAAAAACTTTTCACAAAATATAATCTTTTGTGTTTGCAGACGAAATAAGTCATAGACATTTGGAACAATTTGAAAGTGAAATTTTTCATTTTTGTGTAAACCTTCCCTTTGACTATTAGTGAACAATAGCGCATACATGAGTGCTATGTTAACTGCAAGAAATTATGTGGGAAAAAAAGTAGTCTCTGCAGATGGATCAAGTAAACTTTGGTTTTGCAAATTTATATGAATTGCACGCTATGCAGTTTTAATTAAAACATACTTTTTTTTTGGTGTAAGCAGAAGTTGTGTGTGTCAAGCAAGAATAAAAGCATACATAATGATTGCTGGAAGGACTGGGTTGCCTGTTACGGCAGAATATGAGAACTATTGTATATTATTTCCAGATAAAAGCTTTCTGAAAATATCATCATTAACTAATGCACTGAAAAGTACTGCAGTTGCTGTCTTTGTCTGAGCTATGAGCATTGAGTCCTCAGGACAGGATTGTGACTTCATTTGAGCGGTGGAGCTTCATGTGCAGGGGAACAATGGAAACGTGTGTATGTTTGTCTCTTGCAGGAGTTGTGTAAGTAACACACTGACATATGCCTCCTGCCCCTCCACCTCTGTTTAATTCCTCTCATAAACACGCACACATTTAAACAATGGCGAACTGCTTACCTCTCAGTGGAGCTGTAATAGGATATGCTGCAATGGCCAATGTGGTGTGCGTGATAGAGAGAGAAGTAACGTGTTTATCTGATATAGTCCATTATATTTCAATACTGCAGTAGATTGTTGGAGGGATATGAATGAATGAGCAAAATCGGGCCATCAAGGTCCGATAACTATAGTGCTGCATTCTGTTTCCATGGAGACGATTGCCCCGCCGGGCTTTGGATCACCAATAACAGGCTGTGTTCAGAATGGAATACTAGCGTGCTGCTTACTGCGCAGTATACACTGAATACTGCTTACTGTTTCTATAAATAGCATGTGAAGCAATATGCATTATGCAGCGTTAACAACCTCATTGTCACATGACCTCATTGCTTTTACACATTTAACTCGGACAGAGGTATCTCGGAAATGAATTTGTGTTTGTGTCTTCTTTTTGTTTTGTTTTATTTTTTGTTTTGGTTTTTGTTCTGTTTTATTTTTGTTTTGTTTTCGTTTTGTTTTGTTTTGTTTTTTTTGTTCTGTTTTTTTGTTTTGTTTTTCTCAGTAATTGTATGCTAATTTTGTTTTAAAAGGCTTACATGTTGGCAATCAGATAAAAAAAAACAGTAAATATGTTAAATTGCAATTGGTTCTTAATTATTGCGGTTCAGTCAGGTTCACTACTGTTAAAAAAAATTTGAGGTCGGTAAGATTCTTTAAAAATATTTTAAATTATATTTCTTATGCGCACTAAGGCTGCAATAAATAAATAAATTAAATTAAAATTAAAATAACTTTTCTATTTTTGTATATTTTAAAATATATTTTAAAATGCAGTTTATTACTGTGATGACAAAGCTGAATTTTCAGCATTCATTACTCCAGTCTTCAGAGTCACATGATCCTTCTGAAATCATTCTAATATGCTGATTTGTTGCTCAGGAACTTTTTTTATTATTATTATTAACATTAATGAAGAAAAATTAATGCTTAATATTTTTGAAAAACGCTCAAAATAATAGCATTAATTTGAAAAAGAAATCATTTGTAACATCGCTTTTGATCAGTTCAATGCATCCTTGTTGAATAAAAGAAAGAATTTCTTAAACAAAAAAAACCCAGTTTTAATATAAAAAGCTGTAAAGATGTGTATTTATTTATTGATGATAATTGGTAAATGTGCTGTATCATTATATTTCTGCAACCTAGCATTTGCATAAAGTGCTCTGTCAGCACGGAAGCAGTGATCAGAGTGTTCATGTTGCATGATACGCTGCATTTTTGTGTTCGTAAGCTTCATTTTCTGCTTGTTGCACATTGAAACTAATGTTCGACCAGTGCATTTTAACGTGTTTAGAAACCTGAGTGTGAGTGAGAGGAGCATGTCTGCACGTATCCCTGCACGTATTGAGGTGCTGAGAGACAGGAAATTGGATTTTGCTTTTGCCGACACAGATTTATTATGCGCTCCTCTTAGTGTGATAGATTTGATTTTCATCCTCATCCTCTTTTTATTTTTTTATTTTTTTTTTTTTGTCCTTACCTCAACATGACATTCTCAGTCTAAGAGATGATTCTCACCAAACTCCATTTGAATAAGCTGCAACATTTTTGTTAAAATGCAGCGGTGAGGTGAACAATGCTGTGACGAAACCCTGAAATTTTTCCACCAGACTTTCTTGCCAGAAACTGAAAATCTCCCCTAACCTTTTCATTGTTAGATTTATATGGTGCTGATTTCTGAGATTGCTATCGCAGTGAGATGCTCTGATCAAGAGTTTTCCACACAGGCTTGGTACAGAGTTTATATATAGTATGTAAATTGATTCTTTAAAAATGTCATGTTCAGCATACGACCATAGATATGTCCACTACTGAGCCGTTGAATGGCCTGTATATCACAGAGCTGCTAATCAATATCCTTCCTAAAAGTGCTGTAGTGTACAAGGTGTAAATTCAGTGTACCTCTGTACTGGAGAAAGTGTCAATGAACGGTCACATGATGTTTGTATTGAATAGTAAGAGGAGACTTACATGTACTCACAAAAGTGAGTACACCCCTCACATTTCAACAACAATTTTAGTACATCTTCTCAAGGGACAATACTACACAAATGAAACTTAGATATATTTTAGAGTAGTCAATGTGCAACTTGTATAGCAGTAAAGATTTAATGTCCTCTGAAAATAACTCAACATACAGCCATTATTGTCAAAAAAGCTGGCAACAAAAGTGAGTACACCCCAAGTGATAATAGCTATACGTCGTTTAACCTTGCAAAGCCACATGTCCTATTCATCATGTTCATGTTTTTGTCTGCTTGACAGGACCACACAAATTTGTGTATCTTATATTAGAGCAGTTAAAATTTGGTGCTTTGAGTACAATTCTCTCATACTGACCACTGGATGTTCAACATGGCACCTCATGGCAAAGAACTCTCTGAGGATTTGAGAATTAGAATTGTTGCTCTCCACAAAGATGACCTAGGCTATAAGTAGTTCGGTAACACCCTGAAACTGAGTTACAGTACAGTGGCATACAGAGGTTTTCCAAGACTGGTTCCACTTGGAACAGGCCTCGCAAGGGTCAATCAAAGAAGTTAGGTCCTCGTGCTGTGCATCAGGTGCAGAAGCTGACTTCAAACAACAGACGCATGAGTGCAGCCAGCATTGGTTTAGAGGTTGCAGAAGTGGAAGGTCAGCTTGTCAGTGCTCAGACCATACGCCGCACACTGCAACAAGTTGGTTTGCATGGCCGTTGTCCCAGAAGGAAGCCTCTTCTGAAGCTGGCTCACAGAAAAAGCCTGCAAACAGTTTGCTGAAGACAGCCTGTCCAAGAGCATGAATTACTGGAACCATGTCCTGTGGTCTGATGAGAATGAGAAACTTGTTTGGCTCAGATCTTGTCCAACATGTGTGATGACGCCCTGGTGAGGAGTACCAAGAAAATTGTGTCTTGCCTTCAGTCAAGCATGGTGGTGGTAGCATCATGGTCTGGGGCTGCATGAGTGCTGCTGGTACTGAGGAGCTGCGGTTCATTGAGGGAAACATGGATTCCAGCATGTACTGTGACATTCTGAAACAGAACATGATGCCCTCCCTTCAGAAACTGTGCCAAATGGCAATTTTCCAACATATCAACCCCAAAGACGCTGCCAAAATGACAACTGCCTTGCTGATGAAGCTGAAGGTGAAGGTGATGGAGTGGCCAAGTATGTCTCCAGACCTGAACCCTATTGAGCACCTGTGGGACATCCTCAAGTGGAAGGTGGAGAAAGCACCATGTGTCTAACATCCAGCCACTCCATAATGTCATTATGGAGGAGTGGAAGAGGATCCCAACAACAACCTGTGCAGCTCTGGTGAATTCCATGCCCAGGAGGATTAAGGCAGTGCTAGATAACAATGGTGCCCCTACAAAATGTTGACACTTTGGACCCAGTTTTGACATGTTCACTTAGAGTGTACTCATTTTTGTTGCCAGTTATTTGGACAATAATGGCTACATGGTGAGTTATTTTTAGAGGACAATAAATTTGTACTTCTGTACAAGCTGCACATTGACTACACTAAAATATATCTAAGTTTCATTTGCGTAGTATTGTCCCTTGAGAAGACATACTAAAATTGTTGTTGAAATGTGAGGGGTGTACTCACTTTTGTGAGATACTGTGTGTATGTGTGTGTGTGTGTGTATATATATATGTATATGTGTGTGTGTGTGTGTGTGTATGTGTTTGTATATATATATATATATAATGCAAGAATGTCTGATAATGTGGTAGTACTGTTGAAATGGGATTCGGGATGCTTTGGGTCAAAGGTACAGAGCAAGGCATGTGAGGGAATTAATATTAATGTTTTGCAATAATGAGCTTTCCCTGATGAAGGGGCTCTTTTGCATAATGTTAATATTGCTGAAACCTTTTTAATCACCTCTTGTGGTTCTTTTGCATTAAGTTTGATTAATAGCAAAACATTGCTCTCTTAATTATGAAAAGAACTGCAAATTGAATATAATTATTTATTTTAAAGTTTCTAGTTTATGATGCTGAAATTGCAAATCCATTCTAAATAAATAATAAATGATAATTGTTTGCTTAGTCAAGTCATACTTGTACATTGTTTTAATTTTACTTAATGCATGCATGAAACACTCCAGCTACTCTTGTATTTTTGCATAATGTTAATACCTTAACATCACCTCTTGTGATTTCCTTTGCATTAGGTTTGATTAATAGCAAAACATTGTTTTCTTAATTATGAAAATGTCTGTCCTTGCCATTTTGTTTAGAATTGGGTGTTTTTATTTTTATTGTATTTTATTTTTTTATTTTGCTGCTGCTATTTCCTTTTAATGAATATGTAACATTTCTACTTTATGATGCTTAAATTGCAATTCCATTATAAATAAATATGTATGAACATAATATAAATGTTCATAAATAATAAATAATCATTTTTGCCATACTTGTGGCAATTAAAATGTTATGTACATGCATGAAACTTCTTAATTTTGGCTTTTGTTAACATTAACTTAATGTAGTTTGGTTTAATGCATGATTTATTTTTTTCTCACAAAAGTTAGAGTGAAATAAAACAATGACAGACCCCCTACAGTGCCACTGCAGACCCCCTAGGGCTCAAATGTGTAAATGCCACTTCATGAACAAACAAACAAACAGACTGATTCCTAGTGTTTCAAGACAGACTATATTTCACTAGTTTCATTACAGATGGAGAATTGTTTTTCAGTAATGGGAGAAAAAATGTCCCTTTTGTTTATAAATGAGAGCACCTGTTTGTGTATTTATCTCTGTCTTCCTTCATATCTCTCTCTCTGTATGCAGTCACAGCTCTCAGTCCTCAGAGGAAACTGGATTTAATGACCCCAGCTTACTGGAAAACCTCCAAAGTAATCATGTAAGTACTGTAATGGCATCACAGCTGCTCAGTCATGCCCAGCCAGCCAGAAATTTACACACAGGCCCTGATATCCACACGCTCACACCTCCTGTCTTCCCTCACGGCTCTTTTCTGGCTCATATTAGCTCTGTTCTGCCCACCCGGCTGTTTATGAATAGTCTACAGTCACAAAACTTATTCTCTTATGACATAAGACTTTGTCATTTTTTTTCTATAAAAATAAAACCCTACATGCAGGTGCTCAAGAGTATAAGATATTTATTTGAACATTGTTGGTTTGTATGCGTGCGTTTTATTGATTTTGTTTGTGCGAGGGGTCTTTCAGCCTGGTGACTCAAGAATTTGTGTCCGTCAGTCACAAGCGTTGACAGGGGTTAGTCAGAGAACCTCAGCTTTCACTTGTCTGTCACTTTGAATCAGACATGAACTCAGGGGTTGCCTTCGTGATGGCATTGTACAGCTCCTCATGGCCACCTGAGCTTCTCTTGCCTTTCCAACCAAACAGACTTTGATTTTACACTTCATGAGGCATTTGTTCTCTCACATGAGTTCATCAATGAAAAATCTAATCATGTTCAATCATTGCTCACTCAAATAATTAATTAAGATGCTTTTCTGAGCAGATTCGCCATCCAAAAAACATTAAGTGTGTGATTATATATTTAAGCTTATGTCTTGATTTATACTTTAAAAGGAAATACAGTTCAATATGATGCTTGTATGTTGTGGGTAGCTGCTATGCAGAAGCGAAGTAGTTCTTAGATGGTTTTCAACTTGCAGTTGGTAAGGTGCAGTTGGTAAGTTGGTTTTAGGTGTTGTCTTTATGATACAATATTCTTGTTCCTAGATATAGCTTGGATTCCTTCTTCATTGTAAGTCTGAGATTGGTTCTTTAAGGCTGCCAGGGTAAAAATTACTAGTTTGATTGGTTATAAAAAATAACCACAAACATCTCCTAAGCCAATTGTATGATTGGAGGTGTCATTCATGTCTATAGCACAAACTGCCAGATGAATTTTGTGCAAAAATTTATTGTGTGGAGTTTGAGTGCATTTTTCTCTTTTTAATACTTTGTTTTGCTTTTGGTTTTTCCACACAGCCCACTGCTTCTGTCATCCAGGAGTTCATGACCATGATGGCTATCTGTCACACGGCCGTTCCTGAACGCACCGACCATACGATCACCTACCAGGCTGCATCCCCAGGTCAGTCAAACTGCTGAACACACACACTGAAACAACAAATGTTCACATTAGGTTCACATTGAGAGCCCTTATCAATACACAACCCTTCACAAGTCTGGGGTCAGTAGGATTTTACTACTTTTTTAGGGGTTCAAGTGTGTTGCGCTGAAATATCAATATTTATCAAAAAAAAAAGTTGAACTTTCGACTCACCGTCACAAAGGGACACCAAAACTTTCGGAAGGGTCAGGGCCGCTTTTACTAAAACAGCAATAACTCTTGAACGAGAAAATTTGGCCAAACTCAGAACACTTATTTATTAATACTATTAGGCAGATTAACGAAACTCAGTGGGCCTGTTTGACTTATGGCCCTAAAGGTCTGTGAAAAATATTAAAGAAATTGGCCACTGGGGGATGATATCGCGTTTTTGAAAGGGCGTACACGATTGTATATTGTGCGTTTTTTCACACATATGCACAATATTCATATCATATGATAGACCCCCTCATTCCAAACAACTTTGCTTCTAGAAGCGCTGCAGTCAATCAAATCATTTGTTAAATAATTGAGAATATGTTGATAACCTACTTTTGCGAACTAGTCCTAGGTTTTTCGCTCAAAAACACTGAGGTACAATTCTCTGGACTCTCTAGGTCAGTGGTTCCCAACCACGTTCCTGGAGGCCCCCCGACACTGCACATTTTGCATCTCTCCTTTGTCTGACACACCCATTTCAGGTCTTGGAGTCTCTACTAATGAGCTGATGATCTGAATCAGGTGTGTTTGATTAAGGTGACATGGAAAACATGCAGTGTTGGGGGGCCTCCAGGAACGTGGTTGGGAACCACTGCTCTAGGTCAATAATTATCCAAAAAAATGTTGAACTTTACCCTCTGAATAGTTAGAACGGGTCATTTAGAAAAGGGGCCTGTCCAAATATACCCAAAAGCCTATAAAGCCTCAATGAAAACTCAAAACTTTTTCGAAACTAGGTGAGCATATGAAACAGGTGATTCTAAACAAACAGCATAGTTTTATGGAGATCGGACCACAAGTGGCACTATAACTGTCATTAACCTTAAAAATCATCATTCTATGATGATAAATTACCTGGATTTGAACTGCTTTTTTTAATCATTGATTTAGGTGGTTACAGGCTTGCTAAATAATATGTCTTTTTTCATATGTGCTTAAATGCCTTGAAGCGCTTGAACCCCGGTAATCTCAGCTCTATTTTGTTTTATTTTTTTTACTTTTACTGAAGAAATTACTATTTTTATTTAACCAGGGTGCATTAAATGAATCAAAAATGATAGTAAAGAAATGTGTAATTTTACAAAAGAATTCTTTTTTCTTTTTCTGTTCATCAAAATGGCCATCACAGGAATAAATTACTTTTTAAAATATATTAAAATACAAATCACTTCTTTTAAATTAGAATGTTTACAACATTGCTTTTGGACCAAATAATGCAGCCTTTGTAAGCATAAGAGACTTCTTTCAACAGCATTAAACAAATCTTCCTGACCCTAAACTTTTGAACAGTAATGTATGTATTCAGTAGATAAAGCTATATATGCATCAGTTAAATCTATAGATGTAGTTCTACAAACAAGTCCACAAATAGATCATTGAACTAATTTTAGCATTCCACACACCAGGTAAACAGGCTTTCAGACAAGATAGGCAGCTGGTTGAGTTTGAAAAGAGGGCACAGGAAGGGAAGAGAGAAGTCACAGCATGCTCTTAATTTCCTGTTCCTCCTCCTATTAGTTCTGAAACTCTAATAGACATCAGTTTTGAGCTGGGACTGAGAGCTGTGGATCTATTTGAATGCATTTAATCAATTTGCCTCATAACAGATATGATTTGTTTGTGTAAGACGAGTGAAATAATGCAGACGAAGAAACAGTTAATTAATGCTGGTTCACTCTCTCCGCTACTTTGCATTTGACACTTCATGGTTATGCATAATTTATCTTTTTAGCATTTGTCAGAAGTTATCCCTGGCTTTGAGGCTTAGCAAGATGGGTTTATGTGACCCATTTTAATTTCACATCAGTGCAGCGGTGCATTGAATATTAGCAAGACCTGTGTTTGAGATAAATGGATTGTAGAGACAGATCGGACAACAAAAGGTAGCAGCAGGTTTTAATAGTGCCACCTCATCTCCAACAGTTTGTCTATTTAGTGTCGTGAACAAGTAGAGCAATATACCAGACGCTTTTATCCAATGCAACTTAACCGCCACCTGCCCTGACCACATGCTGTCTTGTTCCACAGATGAAGGCGCTCTGGTTCGAGCAGCACAAAACCTGGGCTTCGTGTTCTCTGAGAGAACTCCAGACTGTGTTATTGTGGAGTCTGTAAGTAGAGACGTCCTGGGAATAGATGATGAGTTGCATTGGGAACATGACTCACCCTCTGTCATGCTGCATAGCTCACTCACACTTTACACTCTGGAGAACTATTACAGGCAATTTGTATGCCGCAGTCCCACTTCAACAGATCCATTATTTCCTTGTTATAATGTATGATAGAGAGGAAGCCATCATGGACCTGTGGCATCTTCATTTCATATACTGAGTCAATGAATAGCAAACATTCTTCCTGTCTGAAACAAATAACACTTTGACAGTCTGTAGTAGTGTTTTCTGCACTGCTATTTGGCAGTGATGCTATTGAATCTTCACAACAAAAACTCATGAATGAATTGGTAATGATTTGCAATAAAATAAATTTTTTTAAAATTAGTTATTGCATTAGGTGTCGTGAACAATATTTTATACAGCATTTGCCCATTCATACAACTTGAAATGTTAAAGGAATAGTTCACCCAAAAATGAAAATTCTGTCATTAATTACCCTCATTCTCTTGTCGTTCCAAACCCATAAGAGCTTCGTTCATCTTCAGAAAACAAATTAAGATATTTTTGATGAAATCCGAGAGCTTTCTGACCCTCCATAGAAAGCAAGGCAACTACCACGGAACGCGCAACGGTGACCAAGATGGAAGATAAGAAATTGTTGATTGAAGTTGTTATTTTTGTTTTCTTTGCACACAAATAGTATTCTTGTAGCTTCATAAAATTTCGGTTGAACCACTGATGTCACTTGGAGTATTTTAACAATGCCCTTACTACGTTTCTGGACCTTGAATGTGGGAGTTGCATTGCTGTCTGTGCAGGGTCAGAAAGCTCTTGGATTTCATCAAAAATATTTTAATTTGCGTTCCGAAGGTGAACGAAGGTCTTACGGATTTGGAACGACTTGAGGGTGAGTAATTAATGACAGAATTTTCATTTACACTACCAGTAAAAGGATATTTTTTGTTTGTTTTTTTAAAAGAAATTAATATTTTTATTGAGCTGGAATGCATTAAATTGATCAGAAGAGACAGTAAAGACTTTTACATTGCTACGGGGAAAAAAAAATGAAGAGTTCAGATACAAAAGCCTCTAAGTACGTCTGACGTTTTACTTTAAAATTAGCGTTTCTTTCTGGCTAGTATGTATAGGTTTCTATGTAAGCACTGGTACTTCTGAATGGGTTGAGGCTGGGATTTAGCACATTTGAAGTGAAAGTACTTGATGAACATATACTATGTGTGGAGAGCATTCACTCAGTATCTTTCTCATTTTTGACCAAGATGGCTTTTAGAGGCTTTTGCATTGGAACTCTTCAAATATACTTAAAATAAATTCTGCTTTTTTTTAAACTTTCTGTTCATCGAAGATTCCTGAAAAAAAGTTTATTATATAGATTAATTACAGGAATTAGAACTTAGAGTGATGGCTGCTGAAAATAGCTTTACTATTACAGGAATTAATTACATTTTTGAAATGGTAGTCTATTAATAAATGTAGAAATTTATATTAACCAAAATTAATGTCGTTTTAGATTAAAAATGAGCTGATTGTAAATTATATTTTAACCAAGTTGTAAGTTTGTATACTGAATTGTATCTTATTAATAAAGAAATGATTATTAGGAGTTGGTTCTTTTACTGAATGCCCAAAATTGCTCGTAATATCACTTTAAATTAGACTGAAAATTTTTTTGCTGATTCCATCTCAGCGGTTACTGAATTACCATCTGACCTACTTAATGGATATTTGTGTAACTTGTAGTTATCACAAAAGAATTTTGATGTAATAAGTCATTTAATAAAACATATATATATACAGTCATACAAAAAACGTATAGCTTTGTTTAGTATATATTTAGAATTAATTACATACTCCAAAAATAGAATTATGTGGGAAACTGCTGTACTATATCATTAAAGCTTAGCTTCAGATTCTATTTATTAAAAATCAGTGCTTCTGTTGATTTGAAATTAAGGAAGAGTTCAGTTAGGAGAGATGCTGTATAGATTTTTCAGGCTGGGTTTCACAGTATCGGGTGTGATTTTTCTCACCCTATACAATGTCTCAATGGAGAAGAGCTGGGGAACGTGATGGTTTGATGCAGTTTCATGCAGTACCTCCCCCCACCCCTCTGTTTCTCACTCTTTCTTTAGAAAAAGTGAGAAATGTTTCAGCACTGGAGGGGATAGTGAGAGATCCGGCCGATGTGCTGCAGATATCTGCGCAGAGCTCTTAATAGAAACTTGCTGAGTGAAGATTAGAGAATTTAATTAGTGAGACAGAAAGCGCTGCTGTTTTCTTAGACCTGGGAGCGAGGAGTCACACTTTACAGCTGTAATTGGTTAATCTGATGGCAGCGCCAGGGGAAGAGAGTGAGTCTTGTGCTCCCCGGCCTGTAACACACTCTAATTTTGGCCCTTCAGTGCAAGACATCTCCCACCATTTACCCCATCATCATACTCGCTTCTAAAAGTCATGGGGGCCAAAAAAAGCAATTAAAAGTTTTAATTTCCGGCTCCCTGGTGTCAAGATGAGTTCAGTCTTTCAAAATAAGATAAGAGAACAGTAGAGATCTCAAACTCTGGGCTAATACAATGTCATAACCAAGTGTGACATGACGAGATTTCAGTGACAAGACATGTTATTGTAATAATGTGTGATGCAATCACTGCCACTCAGATCAGTGTATGTGTTTCCTGGTGAAATTTTAAACATTTGTTATCAATTATCCAGTAATTCTCAGGTTTCACAAGCAGTTTCTCTTAATCCATGATGGCTTTAATATACAGAAATAAATTAAATATAGAATGTTAAAATTAATTTTTGTATATTTGTATATAACTTACATGAATCTTGTATTAAAATTACATATAAAAATGAATAAATTTATATATATTTTTTTTAAATTCATTTTTATATGTAATTTGTATACAAGATTCATGTAATAAATAAATATATATATATATATATATATATATTTATTTATTTATTTATTTATTTATTACATGAATCTTGTGTAAAAATTACATATAAAAATGAATTTAAAAAAAAATATATATATATATATTTTTTTTTTTTTTAATTCATTTTAATGTGTAATTTTTATATAATATTCATGTAAGTTATATACAGATATAAAGAAAATACTGTCATAAAATATCTATTATAATATAGTGAAATTATTTTTCTTACAGCATGGAGAGGAGGAGAAATATGAATTGCTGCACGTTTTGGAATTCACAAGGTAAATTATTGCAGCACAAGTAGATTTTTATTTCATGTTTTCATTTCCATTCTCATTGTCATTTGTTCAGCTCTGCCCATTCATTTTGCTGGAGAGAAACAAAAACATGATGGTTTTGCTGTATTTCAGCACCATATTTACTTGTAGTGGTGGTGGTGATGATGATGGTGATGTCAGTGATTATGGTAGTAATGATGATGGATGATGGTGTTGTTCTGTGTTCCCCCTTCCCCCACCCAACAGCACCAGGAAGAGGATGTCAGTCATCATGCGCACTCCATCAGGAAAGATCCGCCTTTATTGCAAAGGAGCTGTGAGTATCTGTCTGTTGCTATGGAAACAGAGCCATCAGATGCTTGCAACTAAAGCCTCACCACTCTAGAGTGTTCTCTTTTGTGAACAAGTGAAAAGCCAGACAAATACACAAAGCACACTGCCTTTGTGCAGATTATTATTTTGGTAAATGAGTAATCTTATACAAATGTAAATGAATGAATGTAGGCTGTTATACATTATATACAAAAAAAAAAATTAATATATGTACTATATTAATTATATATATATATATATATATATATATATAAACTCTCTCTAAATATGTGTATGTGTATATGTATGTATTTATATAATGTATTACAGCCTACATTCCTGTAGCTTTATATATATATATATATATATATATATATATATATATATAAAAAACAAATATAAAATAAATCTAAATAAATTAGTTATATAATTTATTTATTTATATTTATTATTATTATTATTGCATTTTATTTAAAAAGTTAAAAGCTACAAGACAGTTTAAATCACTAAATTACAAAAACATTTACGCTAGGTTTAATAATAGATGTAAAACTAAATATGCACATATGTACAACAATTTGAATAAGCATGAATAATCACTAATGAAATTTTTTTTACATCAATTTCTGTCAATTAGTCATTTTAGCCATATTGTACAGTAATCTTGGGTAATCTGAGTGTGTGAGTGTGCATGTACTGTAAGAAATGTTAGTGTGTGTAATGTAAGCTGGCAGCACTCTTTAGTGCTCAGACAGAGAATGATGGGAAAGAGATGTTTTTCCTCCCACATCACATCCTAGCTGTTGTGTAATGCATTAAAATGTGATGAAATATTAACATGTTACTATAAATGAGTTCATGAAGGAAAGAAGGAATGTAGAATTAGTCAGACATATGTTATGACTCTATTGTCCTCGGTGCTGACTTCATGGATCACATAAAATGAAGAGTAGCAGAATTACGCCCCATGTTTTTTGTCTCCCAGGACACAGTGATCTATGAGCGATTAGCAGACAGCTCCAGATACAAGGACATCACCCTGAAACACCTGGAACAGTTTGCCACTGAGGGTGAGAGATACACACACCTGCTTAGTATCTGCTGTCTCTCTTCTGTTCATCTGTAATCAAATGTTAGTCTGTTCCGCACCCACAATCCAGTCAAATCACTGTAGGTGTTGATGATGGTTGCCAGATCTTCTCATAGCGAGAATGAGAACTGAGTATTAGGAGAGACTGATGTGAATGCACTGGCATACTGCAGTACTTCAGTCTCTTGTGAGGATGGCGCCCCCTGGTGGAAGAATTGAGATATGTCAGTCTAATAGGAACCTCAAGCAATCAGTTGCTTTGTCTTTTAAACATCCTGCATGAATAATTCATGTTGAGCAGAGATCATCCACTCAGCTGTATTAGCATCAGTCGAAAAACAGATGATGGCTTTCTTCTTGAAGAAGATTAGAAGAAAGGGATTTTTTGAGGAAGGGAACATGTTGAGAATTAGCATATCTAAGAGAAGCTTGTGTGTTCATCTTTGTGCATTTTTGCAGGTCTCCGCACATTGTGTTTCGCTGTGGTGGACATCTCAGAGTCATCCTATCAGCAGTGGCTGGAGGTTTATCATCGTGCCTCAACATCCATTCAAAACAGGGCACTCAAGATGGAAGAAAGCTATGAGCTGATTGAAAAGGTGAGGCATCCAAATAGCTTCTCCAGTGTGCACAAGTGAGATGGCCTACATCCAAAGATCACAGAACCTTCCAGAACATTGTGTTCTCCTTGCTGCACCAAAACTAAGCCAGAGGAACTACAAGGAAAGGCAGTATATAATCTTTTCTGGTTTATTATTTTGCTGTGCACAGATATGTTTTTTCACAAACAAAAAGACTACAATGTATCATGGTATTACCATCGAAAGTATCAACTGGGTTATACCATGCTTAAAATTAGTATTTTTTCCAGCATGGATAATTGAATTAGTCAAGTGTCAGTAAATACATCTATAATGTTATTTCATTCTAAACATTTCAAATAAATGATGTTCTTCTATTTCAATATATTCATTCAAAAAAAATGCATCACATTTTCCTCAAAAGTAATAATCAGCACATCAACAATAATAACAACAAATCTTTCTTGAGCAAAAAAAAATATATATATATCAGTATATTAGAATGATTATGTGACACTTAAGACTGGAGTAATGGCTGCTGAAAATTCAGCTTCGCCATCACAGGAATAAGTTACATTTTTAAAATATATTACAAAAAGAAAAAAAAAAGTATTTTTATTGTAATAATATTTCATAATATTATTTAGCATCATGGGTCTCAAGGAGCAAAAGAGACTTTCAAAAAGCATAGAAAAATTTCACCAACCCCAGATTTTTGAATGGTAATGCATATACCCTCATGAATATGGTTATTGTTCAGTACCCTGGTATTACCACAATTGTCCTTCTACAAGCAATAGTCCTTTGTAATAGTTATTAAAATCAGTAACAATGTCCCTGTTACGTTATACTGGTCTTCTCATCCTCTGATTTCATAAGGTAGTTTGTCTTCATAAGAGGGAGGGTGTGAGGGGAAAGTCAACATAGCCATATTTCACAAATGACATGTGCTTCTGAGAGCATGCAGGATTTTGAGGACAGTCTGCAGGTTATGCAGCAGTCCCACTTCTCCTCTAGGAAGTTTAGTTTGGCAAGTCCCAGAACAGTTCCATGGCTTCGGTTTGATCAATGAGGGCTGGGTTTTCTCTGCGCACATGGCCTAAACGAAAAAGTATAAACGATTAGGCTCAAACCGCGAGGAACGCACAGTGGTGGACCTGTGGAAAGCTGGGCTCTGGAAGTGTTCGTCAAACATGGCCGACCACCATCGTTAATCACTGGCTGAAGCAGCCCTGCCAACTTTTCTGAGAAAATGGTTCTAATCAATCATTTCACATAAAAGCAGCTCGTTTGACAGATGTAATTACAATGTTCCATCAGCAGGGAGCAACGGTGGCACCTGATGTTCCAGCAAGATGTTGCAGAGTATCTGAGCAGGAATAGCAGTTAAACTTCTGAAGCAGCTCATTTCTGTTTTGAGTATAATCAGAAATTATTTACATGAATGAAGTAATGCTATTGAAATTTATTTTTTTTTATTATGAAGGCTTTCAAATGGTTTGTTGAACAATTGTTTTATTTATTGTGTAATTTATTGTCTTGTTTACTTTGTTGCACCTTAATGTTGTCTTTTTTGCACTGGCCATTTTACGTTTATATTTATTCATTTAGCAGACGCTTTTATCCAAAGTGACTTACGATTGAGAAATACAACAAGCGATTTATCATTTTAGCACCATAGGTCTCAAGGAAACATTATATGATCCTTCTGTATATTTTTATATGGATGTAACAAACATTAAATCTCTCTCTTAATGACTCTTAATAGATAAAATGTAAATAATAGGTAAAATATTAATAGGTTAAAAGTGTTTAAAAAAAATGCTAAAAGAAAAACTCTTTATAACTAGATGAATGGATTACATGTTCACATCACACTCAACATATTTATTTTTATTACACTAGATTTGGTTAGATTTGTTTTAATGTTTTAAGTAAGTTTCTAATGCTCTAAGTCTGCTTTTATTTGATCAAAAATACAATAAAAACAATTATATTGTGAAATATTATTACAATTTTAGTAACTTCAAATATGTGTTAAAATATATATTGTGGCAAAGCTGAATTTTTAGCAGTCATTACCTCAGTCTTCAGTGTCACATGATTCTTCAGAAATCTTTCTAATATGCTGATTTCGTGCTCAAGAAACATGTGTAATTATTGTCAGTGTTGAAAACAGTTATGCTCACTTTTTTAATATTTTGGTGGAAACAGAGATTTTTTTAGATAGATTTTTTCCAGGATTCTTTGATGAAAAGACCATTCAAAACAGAAACATTTAGCATTTTGCATAACATAATAAGGGTCTTAACTTTCACTTTTGATCAATTTAATCCATCCTTGCTGAATAAAAGTAATAATTTTTCAAAAATCTTACAGACACCAAACTTTTGAACTTTAGTGTACTGTAGGTACCTTGAATTCACTTCTAAAATGAAATTATTTGAAAGATTTTAGGTCTTGAACTAACAATAATTTTCCCAAACAAAAATATTCCCAAAGTTCTGCACTTGCTTTACCCCTTAAATCTTTAATTAATTATTCTGACTCATGTGATGTTTTCAACTACCAAAAAGAGTGTCAGCTCTCATTTTACATTAAATTCTATCAGCTTTTGCAGATTTGTGCCTTTAAAAAAAAAAGAAATCACGCATGATATTAAGTAAAGGTTGTATCACATCCGAACCCCTGCTCACCACACAACTGATCAGCTTACAGGAGACCATTTGCTCGCTCGCTCTCTTTTTCTTTCTCTTTTTTTCCTCTCTTTGGTGCAGCTGACTTTCCTCTACGGGGTCCTGTCAAAATCCTGTCTGCTCCAAATAGGATCATGGCTGGTCAAAGGGCCAGGGGCTTCCTGAGAAAAACACATTAACAGTCCACGCGCTCGCTCTTTCTCTCTCTGTCTCCTCTCTCTCTCTAATACACACATAACTGGGTCTTTGTAATACAAGAATGAGATGATTTTTCTCAAATGCCCCTCTGGTCCTACATTAGCATCTAACTGTAAGGGTAGTCAACTGACTGTAGGAAAACACCAGCAAGAATTAATAATGCAACTCAACACTTATTTTCGGTTTTTTTGTTTAGTTTCATGTATAATAGAATATAAGGGATTGCCTAGAGCTGTACTAGTCTCTCATATCACTTCAGTCTTTCTTAGCTCACTGTTTGAAATATAAATGAACAATTTCATGCTCATATGTGTTTATTTAATAAGTAGCTCCCAACAGGGAGATACAAGATCCTGATCACCACATCTGGGCTTATTTTCTAATAATGACTGGCTGATTATACATTATATCTTTATATCTGCTTACAAATAAGAATCATTTGAGAAAAGGCTGTCCTCATTTATCAGTGCTTTCTAATTTATTGATTTAGTTATTTTTATTATTATTATGTATTTTTTTGTCTGTTTCTCTGCAGAACTTGCAGTTGCTGGGGGCCACAGCGATTGAAGACAAACTTCAAGACAAAGTACCCGAAACCATCGAAACCCTCATGAAGGCCGACATTAAGATTTGGATCCTGACTGGAGACAAACAGGAGACTGCCATTAACATAGGTGAGAGTTAAACATATAAAGATTGTTTGTATGAATAAACACTTTGATTGACAGTAGAGACTGGACAGGAAATGCTGTGGAGAAGAAGGGGAAGTGGACAGCTTGTGGACATCCACATGAGCGACGTATAAGAATATGTTATGCCACGCTACCTGCTATGCCATTTTTGACCTTTATTTTTCTAAATTTATTTCTGTTTAGTTTCTTACAGGTCAGGTTTTTTTGCTTATATATTGATATTAACCAGAGAGAATTTCTCTCACTAATTTAAATGGTCAAAAATATATACAATCCTTCCCCAGACCTCTCTCGCTCTTACAATCAAACAAACATAGCTCTTCCTGACCGGCTGTCGCGCAGGTATAAGGTGTTTGGTTTCTTTCCTCATCCAAAAGCTGATGCAACGCACGTGTCCTTGACCTGCTCGCTTCTAATCTGTCCCTGCAACCACCACCAGCTCTCAAAACAGACCACGGCCCCCCTCCTATTTCTCTGTGATGTGGCGTCTTGTATTAGTCTGACAGCTGTGCGACTGCCAATATGGCTTTCGAGCAGGCCTCATGTTAAATGCTACGGTCAGAAAAACAGATCCTAACAGAGCACAGTCTGTGGCCACCTACCAACACTGATCCTGAATCAGCCCATTGTGCCCACCGGCCAGCTGTGCCGCGACTTGAAAATGTACACGCTCAGAGAGGAAGGGATTTTTACTGGACCTCCACTTGGCTGGCATGCACTCTAAAATAAAGACACCCATGTCTGTGTTTACTTTTTTTATTTTTTGCTTTTTGTAATTCATCATTTGGAGAAATTGGAGGATAACAAGAGACAAGTGTCTTCCAGCTAGGGTAGGTTCCCAGAATCCTTTGCCAGCATCGTTAAAAGGTGTCTGAGGTGATGTGGACAAATGGACAAATAGACCAGCTGTTTTCAAGATTAATGTTTTATAAATGACCCTTAGGGACCCTTTATAAGGGATTTTTTAACATATAAAGTTAGTTAATTGACATTTACATTAGCATTGTGCTGAATCAAATTGTTTAAATATCTGGAAAGCATTAACCTTTTATTAAGTTGACAATGTATCTTAGATTTAACACAGAAGTTTAAAAAAAGTTAAATAGAAAAAAAATCATTAAACATAGTTTCATTTAATATATGCACACATTGACTTTACCAGTCTTAAAAAGACATTTTAAAAATATATTTATTATTAATATACCTTTTTCTCCATTTGTCACAGACCCCTGGACTACACAGCGCTTCACTATGCAATTTCGCTTCCTCCTTTCTTTTCTTTTCTTTTCAAGTTTAAGTAGTTAAATTTTACATTTGTGGTAAAAAATCTACATTTTTGTCTTGTTATATGCACACATTAATTGTAACATTCATATAAATACAGAAAACTATTATTATTATTATTATTATTATTTCTTCTTTTCCTCAATTTATCACAGACTTGGATCCCAGTTTGAAAAACCCTGAACATTTTGCTCTTTTTTTTTTAACAGTAACATAAGGGAAACTAAGGATCTTTATCGCTTGAAAACATGAATGCATACATTTAAACCACAGCGTTCTTAAAACTACAAGGATTCTCCATTTCCCACACTTGCACACTCCAAAAACATATGAAAAACTATCAAAAGTGAAGTGAACCCCAGCCCTGTGAAGTCAAGCGCAGTTTAATCTCGGGTTAGCGGGCACTTAGAGCTGTTTGGCCGCCTCTTGCATGTAGTACATGAAATCGCTCCAGTTCTTCTATCCACACTAGCCCTCTGACGGCCTTATTAATGTATCAGACCATTAAGCAGAGAGTTGGAGCGAGGACAGGCGAGCTATCCACACTGTGCTGCTACCGCAGGGCTGTTGCTCCTGGCCACTGGGTGCCACTGTAAAGCCTTAGAGATTAAAGCCCAAACAAACAGCATGCGGCCAACGCAAACAACTCAACATGCCCTCTTCTAACCCACGGCCACTGCCAACAGACCGAATGAAAACCCACCCTGCAGTAGCACAGAGCCAATGCAACCGCTGAGTGTAACCTCAGTGCCTCCTTTCCAGATTCATACAGAATTATGCTGCGTCATGCAGGTGTCTCAATGTAAATCTATCGTTTCTACCAAGGGTGTTTTAGTTTAACCATGTTGAAGAGGGATGAGGTGACATTAGACTGCCAGTGGTCAGGATGAAGCTGCGAAAATATGTTAAGGTTTGGGTCACTGTCAGGAAACCAAATCTGTTTTCCACACAGACGGGAAATTTTGGTGAATATGCAAGTTTGAAATCAACAGAAACGCTTTAAACAGGAATGACAGGACAGGACACCGGCACACAAATATATACTCATTCATGCTCTTGTTGAATTTGGTCACAGATTTGCGATGGCAGAGTCACATTTCCTTAAGGGTGAAGTGTGTCATCTTGTTTTTTTTTTCTATTAAAATGTGTAACATTAGCTACAAGGCTACTATTCATATGTTCCAGAATGGTCCTACTACTAGCTCAGTCAAATGCTTGAATTTGGGACTTTAAGGTTTAGGAAACCTGTTTTGGAAATTCATTTTGGATCATTTTTTTTTTCAATATTGTACAGTGTCGCTATTGGCATAGCCATCCGCATTTAAGCTAAACTTTAAATAGTGTAAATTATTGTATATTTTTAAAATGTTTATTTTTTTTTTTTTTTTTTTTAAAGAAGTCTCTTCTGCTCACCAAGCCTGCATTTATTTGATCCAAAGTACAGCAAAAACAGTAAAATTTTGAAATATTTTTACTGTTTAAAATAACTGTTTTCTATTTGAATATATTTTAAAATGTAATTTATTCCTGTGATTTCAAAGCTGAAATTTTAGCATCATTACTCCAGTCACATGATCCTTCAGAAATCATTCTAATATTCTGATTTGCTGCTCAAAAAAAAAATTATTATTATTATTATTATATGTTGACAACAGCTGAGTAGAATTTTTTCAGGTTTCTTTGATGAATAAAAAGTTCATAAGAACAGCATTTATCTGAAATAGAAATCTTTAGTCACATTATAAGTGTCTTTATCATCTCCTTTGATCAATTTAAAGCATCCTTGCTAAATATAAGCATTAATTTCTATAATTTCTCCCCCCTCCCAAAAAAATATCCTGACTCCAAGCTTTTGAATGGTATAGTGTATAACGTTACAAAAGCTTTTTATTTCAGATAAATGCTGATCTTTGGATCTTTTTATTCATCAAAGAATCTTGGGGAAAAAATGTACTCAACTGTTTTAAATATTGATAATAATAATAATAAAAAATATTTCTTGAACAGCAAATGAGCATATTAGAATGACTTCTGAAGGATCATGTGACACTGAAGCCTGGAGTAATGATGCTGAAAATATAGTTTTGATCACAGGAATAAATGACATTTTAAAATATATTCAAATAGAAAACAGTTCTTTTAAATAGCAAAAATATTACAAAATTTTACTGTTTTTGCTGTACTTTGGATCAAATAAATGCAGGCTTGGTGAGCAGAAGAGACTTCTAACAAAAACATCAAAAATCTTACTGTTCAGAAACTTTTGAAATATTATTGCGATTAAATATATCAGGTCTATCTGATACATAATTACTGTAATTTAATATAACTACTGCTTTTGTGCAATTCTTGTCCTTTACAGTAACTTTTATTTAAAACTAGTGTCCCTCTCATTCTTTCCAGCGCGCACACACACACAAACCATTCCCCATGGACATCAGTCCTCAAATACTGAGGTGTCGGTAACCTATTAAACAGCAAATGGACTTGTTCCGCCCTTTGTTGTTTAGACACATCCTGATGGATGATGGGATGTCGTGCTTTTTTTATCGGGTTGAGCGAGCCTGCTGTCAACCTTCCAGTTGTGATCTCATATGAACAGTGGAAAGGCGCGTTAAAACCAATGCAATATGGGAGTTTTAAACTCAGGTCTGCTGTAAACTTTAATCACAAAATGTGCTTTTCACTCCTCAATTAGTCATTCCTTTCATCCGTTGCTGTGGTTACATGTCGCATATCTTTGTAACGTTGATCTATTGCTAAAATACTAAGTTGCGGCAAACCATTCGTCATTTGCTCACATGCCAAGCAAGGGTTTTTTCCCCACAAACATACCATATGTTTTCGGACTTAGTGAGAGGTTTAAGTAATGAGTTTTCTTTTATATTTTCTTTTTTTTTTTTTTTTTTCCTGAAGGACACTCCTGCAAACTGCTCACAAAGAACATGGGCCTGCTGGTGATTAACGAGGACACCCTGGATGTGAGTATTGAGACGGAGGTGTATGTTTATTTGAAAAACCAGTTACATGTCACCATTTGTAATGCAAGCTCAGAGAAGAGATGAAAAGACACGACAGCTGACGGATCGCTTCAGCCCCCTGGTACATGAAAGCATGTGACATAATTCCCAATGTGACTCTCTTCCAGAAGAGTTATAGATTTTGTTTTGGGTTTTCATCCAAACCGCTCCCCTCCGGTTTCTGTCTCATATTTCTCAGAACGAAAGGAATGAAGTGATACAGTGGGGCCCAAAATTCACTATTAAAAATGCTTCTATTTTGATTTTTTTATAATTAAACTATCTTTTTAATTATCATTATTAATAAATATTTCTTTTTATATTACACTACTGTTCAAAATTTAGGGTAAGTAGCTTTTTTTTTTTTAAAGAAATTGATTAATTATTTGATAAGAACGGATTAAATTGATCAAATATGACTGTAAAGAATGCAGAAAAAATCTCAGTTTCTACAAAAATATTAAGCAACACAACTGTTTTCAACATTGCTAATAAATTCCAAAATTGGTTTCTCAAGGATTATATAGAAAATGACAAACATTAGGTGATCATAATCAATCCTCAGACTCCACTTCAACATCTGAAACAAATAGGAACGATAACACATCAGGCAAAAATGCTGTTAATAAACAATTTAAAAAAAAAAAAAGTTGCTGAAAATTCCATCAAGTCCCATTGCTATCAAGAGAATAAATTACATACACACACATATATATATATAGAGAGAGAGAGAGAGAGAATTATATATAAATGTAAAAGTTATTTTCAATTGTAATACTATTTCACAATATTTTCAATTAGATTAATGCAGCCTTAGTAAGCATAAGAGACAAAACATTAAAAACATTGTTTTATATGTAAAAACACAAAAATCTTACCAACCACAAACATTTGAAAGGTTGTGTGTGTGTATATAACAGCAAAACAAAAAAACAGAAAAAGAAATTAAAATATGAGTTAAAATATTAACATGATTTATACATTTTTAGTATTGGATTCATCCCCCTTTTCCTTTAATGTTCCAGCATTTGGAATTTGAGATGATCCAAAGGGTATCTTAATCTTCAATAATCTTCAATGGCTGCAGGAACATTGACCATCTGTACGAAGGAGTCACATGATTTATTTATTTATTTATTTTTGATAAGTAGCCTAGAAATAGTGCAGAATCTTTAAAATTGATTTTACATAATACTTTTTCTATGTTTTAAAATATTAAACGTTCTGAAACATGTTTATTTCCAGGTTTAATCATGTATTTTGAAATGTGGTCACAGACTTTGGGATCCTACTGTGTGTGTTGGTCAGATGGAGCTTATAGGAAAGAGAGGATGTGGTTGCACCGCATGGAGCCGTTTAAAAGACGGGAAGGGGTCGTGGACTTAGAACACGGGTTTAAGACCCTCTTTCATATACACACACACACATGCATACGGTACAGGCCAATAACTCCCTGATGGGAGAATCTATTCTGTTGACTGTGAAACCGAAAGCCATCCTCTTTCAAAGAAGGAAACCATTTGAAACACGCACACACAGAGCCTACAGGTCAGCTGGCCCCTGCAGGGAGGGTCTTGTCTGTTGTCTGTGAAAGTTAAGGGCTCTAGAAACCATCGCACAGCATGTGCGCATGCAACGGAACCCCTGATCGGGTGGGGCCCGTCCTGTTGCGAGGGGGGTGGGGTTTAGGCGATGACGGACGGCTCTCAGTCTGTCAAACAGCCGTTTAGCGTGATAGATGGAGCCAAAGAAAAAGAGGAGAGAAACAAGGAGCGTTCCATAAAGCAGACGGCCGCCTTTTGAAATGTCAGCGCCTGGTCTCCCATGCATATGCACATGCTTATACAACACGAGAAAAGAAAACAAGGAGGAATTCTCGGAGCACTCGGAGGTCCGGCTGTGGTGGGATTTGCTGTGCTCTCACATTGCAGGAGAAAACAGTAGAACAGTGCGCCTCCCTTCCCCTCGGTCCTTCTCTTGTTTTTTGCGTTTAACGCATTCAGTGTATTAAGGAAAACAAGATGGATGAAGGAGACCACTCATCCGGCCCGGAGAGAGGGGTTGAGGTCTTCACCGGATGTCTGAGGGGGTTTCATTATCTCAGTAGAGGAAAATGCAAGGCACTGTGGGACGGGTCAAAGAACAGTAACTCAATAATCACATTATATATGCGGCGGACCGCAGTCCCTTCTGCAGATGAAAGAGAGCTATAGTGTGCAGATAAGCTGAGAGAATTGAGAGATTGTGGAAGAGTACAAAGGAGGAAAGAAATGGGGCCAAAAATAGAGATTCTGCAAAGCACCGAGCGCACTGTCTTTTGATTTAATTTCATGTAAAGGAGACGTTTTCTTGCCTATTTACCATTAATTTTTTTTCTCTAGAGGTCTAGTTTATAATATTAATGAGTTTCATGAACAAATACAGTTTGTAATTTAGTTTTTCACTCAAGTGTTTATGCTGACAGCATTTTAATTGCTGAAATTGTTGCTACTAGACAGGCATACACAGAATTTCTGCTTTTGAAACTAGAACGCAATAGGTTGAAAGCAATATTTGTTCCCATTTTGTCATTATCAGTTTGATTTTCTTTGAATTCTTGGCATTATAAAAGTTGTGTTCAAAGATCTTTGTTTAATTTTAATTTCAAATTTAAAAATTGTGTTCTCAGTGGTTTTGTTGGTCATAAATTTATTTTTATTGTAATTTCAACTTAATGAAAGTTGTTTTTCTATCTCAACCTAATTTTCTTGTGATCTCAACATAACTAAAGTTAGATACTCAACTTCAATTTTCTTTTTTTTCAAGAGAAAACCACTTTTGTTAGCTTGACATAAGTTGTTTTCTTGTGATCACAACATCATAAAAGTTATCTGAACATAAGTTGTTTTCTGAAGATCTTTTCTTGTGATTTTGACATAAGATTTTGTTTAAGATTTCAACATAAAAGTTGTTTCATCTAATATTTTTTTCTTTATTTGGAGGTAACAAAAGCCATTTATTTGTTGTTAGTGATAAACTTACACTGATTTTGGATGTGATTTTATGTTGTGATCATTTGAAAGCAATGCAAAAAAAAAAAAAAAAAGTCTATGGCCTCTTAGCCTTAACCCATAAACAATAGGGCTGGGTAAAAAATATATTGATTTCTCGATTTTAATTGGTTCTCATTTTTACGAAACCATATTGATTCTTAAATCGCAAGAATCGATTAGTCTAGTCTGTTTTCAGTTAATAAACGCAACATTTTAGCGCACCTCCCATCGAATAAATCGCAATAAGCTTTGTGCTTTATTTTTGAAGTCTCAGATTTCAAATTCTTACCATTTTATTGCAGTATTCAAACAATAAATGCCGTTTTGGCGCTGTTTAATGGGAGTGACAGATCGCTGTAGCGCCTCAGTTCAGGAGAAGCGGTAGCACAGAGCTGATCGTCTCCTCCGATTTAATGCCAATTTCAGCACGAAATAAACATGAATAAACATCCGAAGGTATGTTAAAAGAGAGTACATCTTACCGAAATCCGTATACTGTCTCATGTAATCACTCAATCAGTGTTTCAGCCACACAAAACATTGTCACGTAACGTCACATTTACCTCATATTCGGTGACCATAAACTCGTTAGTCAGCTAGAAAAATTAACTCTAGAGAGGAGCATTTTGCTAAATATATGCACCATATAACATTTGTTAATTTGAATTATTTTATTATTATTTTTAATAATTTATTAATTTACTGTTCTTCACTGTTTAATTTATGCTTTAATAAATCTGTCAAGTTTTTATGACAGCCACCATTTAAATGTTTATATTTCAAAAAATGGGTTGGATTAGAAATATAATTAGGCCGTGTAATTGTAACTTTATTATTATATTTTTTTTTTATCATTGAGTGTAATTTAAGCGTTTGTATACAAATCAGTTCATTTTAACCTTCAATATTATAGTAATGTAGTACCAACTGACTCTCATTTGTATTTTACAGCATTAGTTTAAAGATTTTTCTCCTTGAGAAAATTTGGCATGTACTGTGCCTGATATGTATCCAAAATAATCGAAATTGAATCGAATCAGAAATCGAATCGAAAGCTTGTGAGTCGGAATCAAATCGTGAAATTTGTGTCAAAACCCATCTAACAAGCAAAGCCATAACTGTGATTACTCGATTCCCAGATTCTGCCATTTGTATTCCTTTTACCTGTTAGAGTTTTTTCCTATATATGTTGCACAGAGAGTCAATCAACAATTGAGCTTCTCATTTGTTTGAAATAACAGTAACCGTATTCTCTTTCTTTCATAGCCAGTTGATTTTGTCAGGCAGTAGTGTGCAAGTGGGTGTCCATCTAGGCATATTTATATACATTTGTGAGTGTATGTATTCACTTGCAGTCTTCTATCTGTCATTACTTCATTGCATGACACATGTAGTCTTTATGTCCTTCCGCTCCTTGTTTATAATGTTCGATATCACATGCTTGAGTCCAGGCATCTCAGTAAAAGGGTTTCCAAAGTGCCTAAATCAGCCGTTATCTGCTGGATCTTGGCCGTGTGTGGAAGCGCTGATATACTGTATATCCCACTGATGCCTTCTGCCCACTTGCAAAGCAAACACTCTTGAGTCATCACGGCCCAGTTTGCTTGCACAGCCATAACACAGAGGCCTGTTTGGACGACTGTGAGATTTTAAGCCGAGTTTTCTTAAGTGGAGACTGGGAAATGGCGATGACTTGTGAGGAAATGGAGACATTGTCCTCTCATTAGTCTTCATAAGTGGTCTCATCATCTGATCTTATACGGTCTGTGGCAGACTTGCATATTATATACACACATTACATGCGAGGACACCTAGAGAATGGACGCCACATATTAGAGAAGCTCTTACAGCTGCACTTCTCTCTCTTTCTCTGAAACCTGAGGCTTCTCTCTCTAAACCCATGGATTCTGTCTCTAAATATTTCCTTTGAGCTTGGGTTTCAGAGTCTGTTATGCCAGGAGAATGTTGGTTGGTCCCTGAGGTGTAATCTCACTACCCTTAGGCATCTGCCTTCCCCAACACACACACGCACACGCACATTCAGTCTCAGATTTAGTGGTGATCATCAGCATAGATCTCCACTGAAGATTTTTAGTGTAATAAAGCTATAATGAATATAATGTGTCATACAGCTTTTTTTCTTTCTTTTTTTGGATTAGGTTGTGTTGTTTTATTGTTTTTGTCTTATTGTTTTTTTTTTTGTTTGTTTGTTTCATGTTGTCCTTTGTCACATATCAGCTGATATAAGCTTTATATCCTTGGCATTGGACCACATGTGACAACACCGGTAATACTGGTATCACCGTGGTGGAGGAGGGGGTCATTTGAGTTTTCCCTCTTTTCTTCGCTTTCCTTCACTTTCAAATAGCGCTGTGCGCATTTTACTTTCACTTTCAAATATGGCTTTTCATCTGAAAGATGTATGTTGTTGCAGCTTCACATGGCCGCTCAATCTAATGTTAACCTAGAAAAATGTGCGCTATAGAAGTGTGTGTGCGGAATGTGGAAGCTGAACAGTAGCACGCTCACTGCATGACAGATGGAGGCGCCGGTGCGGTCACTTGCTCTTAAAATACTCCATTTTTGGTCATACAGATAAGAGTAATACATCTTTCGAATCTGTAAAGACTACGTTTATTTGTGTGCACTCAGAATAACAACAAATCATTGCGCTTTTGTAAAATAATGAAAGCAAACAGGATGCGCTTTCTGCCGTCTCGGTCTCTGTGAACTTGAGCATGAAGCTCAGAAACCCTGTGCATATTTGCCTTACAGACACAAATATATCTATAGAGAGTGAAATGTCTACTTTAAAATAAACTGATTCAAATGGAAAACAAATATTCTCAGATTGTTATCCGTATGAAACATGCATAAAGGCGCATCACTACTGCGGAGATGAGTCAGTGTCGCCGACTTCATCTCTTAAGCCGAAAACAGAGAAAGCACTAGTTTATCAATAAATTATTAAAATGTTAATGCAGTCGCCTTGCTGTTTTTCCCTGACACATTCATAATTATATCTGCCGGTGCGCTGCGGCAAGTTTTATGTGTGCACTTGAGCGCTTATTAGGCTATGTGGGCAATTAAAGGCTTATTATTATGATTTATATGAATTATTAATAAATGTGCAACTAATAGTGACTAATGCTTAAAATGAATGACTACTAGCCGACTAGAAAAATCTTTAGTTTAGGGCAGCCCTACATAGAACTTTTATAAACAAAATGAATAAAAATAAACAATGCTATATGCCTAATATAAAATAACAAATAACTTACACGGAGTTTAAATAGGTAGCCAAAACCGAAAATCAGTAGCCTACACTGTGGAACCAAATAAATAAGAAACGAAGAACGTTTATTAGCAAAACGAATAAGAAAGCTTGGAGGCACGGCATATCCTACACCTTGATGTAAAATAAAATAAATAAATTACACAAAGTTTAAATAAAATAAAAGTCAGCAAACACTGTGGAACCAAATAAATAAGAAACGAATGTTTAAAAAAACTTCCAAAATCACATTAGATAAATGGCAGAAGTCAACAGGCTTTTCAAAATCCAAAATATTGGTAGCACTTTATTTTAAGGTGTCCATAATACAGAGTAATTATGTAGTTAAGTACTTAGTAGTAGCCGTTGTACTTGCATGAAACAAAATGTACTTACAATGTAACTAAGTTATGGAACAGCCTGTACTTACAGTTTGTAATTATGTACATGTAATAGGCAGCTACTGTTACACATATGTAACAGACCGAGTCTGTTGCACAGCTACTTATGTAACCAAAAGATTGTTACATATGTGTTGCAGACTTTATACAACATAATTATAAATGTAAGTACACAGACATAAGCTACTTAAAATAAAGTGTATCAAGATTGTACTTAAGTGTACAAATAGCTGTGTAATAGACTTGGTCTGTTACATTTGTGTAACAATAACTGCCTATTCCATCTACATAATTACAAACTGTAATCACAGGCTGTTCCATAACTTTGTTACATGGTAAGCACATTTTGTTTCATGTAAGTACAACAACTACTACTAAGTACTTAATTAGGTAATTACTCTGTATTATGACACCTTAAAATAAAGTGTTACCAAAATATTTTTAAAACAGGCGCTTTTGCATTTCGTTTCGAAACTCTTCGCCATCGTCTGCCTCACCTCACTCTTCAGCTCGACTCACTCTCCTCACGTGATAAATGAAATCTAATCTGTGATGCGACTGTCGTTCAGCACGCTGCATTGAACAGCCGCGTTCAGTTTTAATTATAGTGTCTGTAAAACTATAAATAAAACAAAACGATGGTGGGGGACGGTGCCGCGGTGAGCAAGTGACGTAACCAGTGTTGCGGCTTCACACCGGTAAAACCGTCAACACCGTCTATCGCAGCAAGCCTAATAGCGATTTGTTTTTGACAAAGATTTAATTGTTTAAAACAATCTGTATTTATTTAGTATTTATTTAAAAGCAACAGTGTCTCCATGTTTCATTAATATTGCTGTTTTAATAATAATACTAATAGCTTATTTTTTTACTATGATTATTAAAAGTAGCGATGAATTAATGATTAAAACAATATTATATATCATCAAAGAATACTTCAGAATGACCATGGCACTCTTGTGAATTAAAAAGCCTTTATTATCAAATGGCTACATCCAAGATTTCTTGCAATGAAGATTTCTTGGATGTAGCCATTTGATAATAAAGGCTTTTTAATTCACAAGAGTGCCATGGTCATTTTGAAGTATTCTTTGATGGACTGTGATAAACCCTAGACCAGAGAGGAACTTGACCTTACAGCTTATTGATGTTGGTCAGATTTTTGGCAAATTTTCAAAATGTCTGTCATTAAGCAAGATGTGATGTTATTTATATGGCTAGATTTAAAAAATGTCAAGAGTTTAATTAACGTTAACTCACTTGTTTAGATAGATTCTCTTCAGTCTTTTTTCTCCACTATGAGAGTAGTTGACCTGAAAAAGTAATCTAACCATAGAAGGCCCTAACTCTGACAACTCTGCTCTATTTGTGAGACATTTTGAATGATTTGGAATTCTTCAGCCTTCATTCCTGTCTGCTCTGCATAAACTTGCATTTATTTGTCATTATTTCACCCCTCAGAAACAGAAGGGCTTGTTTGTGTCATGGTCTTCACCAGGTTGGAATGTGAAGCCAAAAACATGGTGGACAGCTGTGGAACATGAGCTGCAGATAGAGACATGCGCTGGTTTGTTTACCAACAATGCTCAGGGATTTAAAGCTGTGAAGACCAGCTTCTTTGAGGAAAGAGGAATTTCTGTGATGAATCATTTTCACTCTCAGACCTGTTGAGAGGTTATATAGTGGAAACCACTCTGGCTCTCTCTTTCTTATGATTTTTTTTTTTGGTAGTTGTTTGCAGAATCGTAAGCTGGCGTGTGGTGCTTCTTCTACTACCAGGATTTGGATCGTTTTATGAGCAGGAGCTGTGTGATTTTTATAGGAAATTTTTATGGAGTACAGCAGCATTCCTAATCCGAACACAGAAGCGTCCCCCCACACGTCCCGAATCCTTACAATAACAGCCTCTTACTACGAGGTGTATTTTCTGCTGAAGGTACAATTTTCACTACTGAACTCAGTTTAAAACAACAGTCAGGTCAAGTCAAAGATCCCAATTTTTCTCTGGCCCAGTCAGTGTTGATTAAGATCTTGCAGGTTTAATCAACACACAGAAATATTCCTGGCTCCCGGTTTGAGCCCAAACAGCTGGGACAGGACATTCCTCCGAAATAAGCCATAAACCCAGACGTATGCTCACTCCGCCTGCATGAACACAATGAGAGAGGGAGAAGACTGAGGTCTGCAGCTTTGCTAGTGTTCAGGGTAAATTCCCATGCCGTTGTGTTTCCTGGTCAGGGCCATTGAAAGGCCTTTCTAACAAACGAACCATCACACCCAGCTTCGGCTTTGCGCTCTCCGTAATGAAGCGTGCCATATGTATGTTCTCACTTTGATGCCCTGTGCATTGACAATAAACAGACGTAAACCTCATGTGCAAAAGTGTCTGGTGCTCTGCATGTGAAATCCCATGTTATTCTTGGGACTGATTACATTGGCATTGAAGGAAAAGGGGGAAATTATCCCGGTGTTCATGTGTGGTGTCTCATCGGACGTCTGTGAACAGTTTTATGATTTATTGCATTACAAATCTCTATCATAATGAATTCAGTCTTTTGAGTTGCACGTTTTTCAGAGAAATATTTACATACCAGCTGATTTAGTCAGTTACACAACTGTAATAATGTCATTTTGCATGAAATGTTTATCAATAGCTTACGTTATTCAATACATGTTTGTGTGTAGGGTACCAGGGAGATCCTCAGCTATCACTGTGGCATGCTGGGAGATGCTCTGCACAAGGAGAACGACTTCGCTCTCATCATAGACGGAAAGACGCTGAAGTATGCCCTCACTTTTGGGGCACGCCAGTATTTCCTGGACTTGGCTCTTTCCTGCAAGGCTGTGATATGCTGCAGGTATGTAACTATACCTGGAGAATTTGCTGAAAATCAGCAAGAATAACTTAATAACAGTATTATAATCCCTTGCAAAGTATTACAACAAACATTAAAGATTCATTGAACCAGGGGTTTTCAAAATGAGTTACAAGGGGGCACTTGAAAGAAAATATTATCCAGATAGTATTTCTGTTCATTTTGGCTATAGTACAAAGACAAATAAAAGTTAATCATTTAATTTGGGAGACAATTTTTATTTTTTATTTTTTTTTAATGCGTAATTTTCACACACAACCCTAATTGGTCTGTCAGCATGAAAATATAAAGCTGAAACTTTATGAAGAGGGACCATCACCATTATATTTGGTGGTCCTCAGCATCAAAAAGTTTGAAAAACCCACAATAATTCAAAGAAATTTTCAAATGTAACTATTGCTACAAAGTAGGGCTAAAATTTTATATCACAATATAAGTAATTTTATTTCACGGTAACATTATATATCACAATATAGTTATGATATTGAAATTTTTGATACTGTAGAAATTTCGGAATTCTTTTCATCAGTGTCAATATCACAAAAAAACGAATACTAGCCTAAATTAAAAAAATAAAAAACTCAAGCTCAACAAAGACAAGTAAACAGTTAGCGATTAAATAAGAACAAGAAACTAATTACAAGTAATAGGACAAAAAAACTACAGTAGAACAAATAAATAAGAAATCGCACATACATTGTATAAAGTAATCAAATGTATGAAACGCTGCATATTCTTCACTGTGTAAATGAAATCTATATTTTTTCTTATTAAAGTTACAAATGTGATTTATTAGGAATATTAGACTGCTGTCACTTTAAGAGCTGCCCGGGTCCAGGCTTGGGATGTTGTTGTTTTTTGTTTTTTTTTCAAAGAGGATAAAAGAGTCCAATTATAACAAATTTCCACTGTAATCGGATGCAGTTTTAAATTTATGTCCGTTGTTAAACCAAAGTACACAGGAAGTTGTACTGTCATGCTCTGCTTAAATGTTTACTGTTTCACAGGTGGATGTAAATATGTCTTTGCAGGTTAATAACCCTTTTTGCCCTCCGGGGAACTGACGCCATCAATGGACATTTTTCTGCACTTACAAAAACATCAAGTGACTGGAAGACAATTACAGGGAAATGCCGCTGTGCTGTTTAAAGAACAAATTACCTTCCCTTTAGGTCGCAACCTTCCCAATAAACATAATTATACTACCTCTCAAAGCAGCAATTTCCTAATGAGTGTTATTCTTTATAATAGTAGATTGTAGTCAGAATGTCTGTCAGTTATACACAAAGCTAAACTGTGTGTTAGCAGACTAGAATGAACAGTTCCAAAAAAATGCTACACAGCCAAAGAAACATATGAGGAACCAATTAAGCGTGACAAGGAATTGCCAAAAATCAGTGTCAATTTCCAGAAACAACGCACACCACAGGTGCCACAGCCATTATGCAATGCTTGATGTAATCCATCCGATCTGCTTTCGCTCACTACACACACACACATACGAACAGCCACACGGTGTCCTAAGGAGAGCAGATTTGTGCCTGCAGATGAGTAGATGTTAAACTGACTCTAGAGGTCTCCTGCTATATCGGCAGCAATCTCCGCTTCACTGGAGTGCCTTACATCACTCTACGTTCATTGCTTACAGGATGACCTGTGAACGTTAAACCCCGGAGGAGCTTTTCTAGCCGAAAGCGAGACCTTAATTTCATTTGCTGACACAGATGATGCAGTACTGTAAAGTGCTGCAAGCTTTTGTATATGTTTTTTAAAGGTCAGGGATCCTGGGCTCAGATTGGGCTTTATCAGAAACACTGATTTGCCCTGTTTGGCCATTTATAAGGTGTGGGTTCATCTGTTTCTAAATGTTATGGGTTTTCCACATTCGTGAAAAACCATGGAACTTTGTTTAAAATATACATTTTTACATTTTACTGTTGTTTTTTCTTTTCTTTTTCCAGATAATATTTAATAATAATAATATATTTTATTATTACTCTAATAATATTTAACAATATTCCAGTATTTATTCCAGTATTTTTATCAAATAAATGTAGCCATGGTGAAACTTATTTCCAAATAATTAAGAAAAATTACTAACCCCAAAATTGAACAGTTTTAGTTAGATGTTATTTCCTGATGCATTTTTTTTCTTTGGAAAAACAATGATGGGAAAGTTTCTAAATGGTAATTTGAAGCAATAGTTACAGGTGCCAGTAATTTTAATTTACTATTTGAGCAGTGAATTTCAGTGTGAGAGTTTGAAGTCTTCTTTTAACCTCTCTTTTTGAAGAGACAAATTCATCATATGAAGTTGAGATGTGTCTGCAGCTGTTGAGGTCACAACAGGCGGCCAAGAAATCAAATGGTTGTCAACACTAATAATTGACAACAAGAAAAATAGCCTCATATCCTTCTGTAAAGGTGCCATTGCAAATCCGCAATTATGTTGTAAATCTATAATCTCTTTCTTTGTGGAGAGAAATAAAATATCAAATGTGGAGAAATGTCCCACATCAGAGCAGATATTACTTGTTGTCAAATTGCAATATTTATTTGTTTTATTCATATTTTATTTATTTTTTAAGGGTTTCACCTCTGCAGAAGTCTGAGGTGGTTGAGATGGTGAAAAAACAGGTGAAAGTGATCACACTGGCCATTGGCGATGGAGCCAATGATGTGGGCATGATCCAGACCGCCCATGTGGGTGTTGGCATCTCTGGTAATGAAGGACTGCAGGCTGCCAACTCATCAGACTACTCTATTGCACAGGTGAGAAACTCTCAAATTACACATGCCTGCAGGAAGAAAGAATAACTATGCTAAATTGTGAGTAAATTAAATAATTGAATATGTCAATAATAAAGACGTAATGAAATTTAATGAAAAATAATACATTATTATAAAAATAAAATGCGATCTCTGCTTGTAAACCTGAGACACATATCGGTTCCCAGTGTAAACTAACACTTTTGTCTTGTGTCACTACAGTGTGACTCCCAGAAAATAAATCTGGTTCTAGGTTATGTATCTAGGGTGAAGGGTTAAAACCTGTGGCTCATAGATTCTGCAGTCTGAGATAGTAAAACGGGTCGGTCAGGTCAGTTTACATAGCTGGAGTGTTCGTTTACTCAAACCCCTGCTGACGGTGAAACGAGACCTGTCCCTCTTATGTAAACTTAATTAAGAAGATGTTTTGTAATTCACAGATTTTGATACAGCAAAATCTTCATTGTGCGTTTAACAAAAGAAGAGCTCAAGTGTCGCCGATCGCTGTCAACATCGCTCTCCATCTCTGTCCCAAGTTTCATTTCATGTTTTGTGCAGTTCGTGGAAACAACCCTCTTCACACTTGTTTTTCTATATTGCCCCGAGCTGTCTGTTCACTGGCCTCATGCATCAGATTACCCACGCAAGCATCTTGCCTTTTCTTAAGTGCCCTCATCGTATTGTAGGTGGAGGCGGGTGGAGGTGGTAGGGAATGCAGGCAGGTTCATAGAAAGTCGCCTGAACTGCCTTCCAGCAAAATGGCTCGTATGATATTTGCTGGATCAGACGGCAAACTTCAGTGTGCAATACCGTCAGCTAGTATGCATTCATCATCCTGAACCAGTGTCATGTTGATTTGCACTATAAGGCTGTTCACTCATCAACTGTTAAACTAGATGCTGTTCTACATACTGTATGGTGTCGTATAGAGTTTTAGTTTAATTTAATACTATTATAGCTTACTAATGTAACTGTTGTGTAAATTTTATATATATATGTATGTGTGTGTGTGTATATATATATATATATATATATATTAGTGGTGTCAAAATTAGCGCGTTAAAACGCATGCGATTAATTTTTTCTGAATTTTTTCCGTTTCAGATGCGCTCTAACTTCGCCTCTGCGCCAGGCGCGAGTCAAACGAGCGCGGAAAAGATACTGTGTTCGTAGCGCGCGCTCCTCAAATACACGCACAATGGTGCCGGCGCGCGCTGTAGCCTGTATCATTTCATATCAAATAGCGAAAGAAACTACGTGCATGCAATGTCCTAGTTACGCCGTCAGTTAAGGCATGAAGTTACCAAAAAGGCGATTAAAGCTGCCTTAAAACTGCGTGCATGCATGCAATATGTTATATATGCGTCACATTTAAGAACATAAATGTGTTTTAAAAACTGTCCTGAGGCACCCCAGCACTGTCTCCCTCATCTAAAACACCCGATTCAGCTCGTCCGCTCATTAGTAGAGACTTTAAGACCTGAAGTGGGTCAGAAAAGGTAAAGAGAGTTGTGAGAAAAGACGCATGTCAGATCCGCGTCACGTTCAGCAGCAGCAGCTTTTAAAGCTATAGCAGGCAAATAAGCTAATAACCAGCTGCTGTGATGTCTATTAATCCAAGAACCAAAGAAAAAAAGAG
>JAFVLL020037795.1:0-17512 GCA_021397915.2 Tor tambroides
GTTTAACACTTTGCCAGTGGTATCCATATATACACTGGAAAAGTGTTAATTTTAACTCTGAGGGAGTTAAATTCACTCTTTAAAATTTGCAGTGTGGAGACTAAAGAGATAATGGGTCTCATACGTGCACCAAAATTTGCTCTCGCTCTTGTTCTAAATTTAATGAATTTGGAGTGTTATAAATGAACGACCGAGTACATGAGGGTGGCCATTTGCATAACACACAATTCCTATATAAGAGCTTTCCATACAACATTTCATCACTCTCCCTAAACAGAAAGACACACTCTCACCTGATCTGAGAAATGGCAAGTGTGTCATCATCAAAACCAGTTCAAAAAACAACAACAAAAAAACTTTTATACAGACTTAGATTACAAGCCCTAATTATAACACAATTTTAAGTCTGATTATAATGGTTACTAGAAAATTCCGGGGCGAAACCAAAATTTCTGTAATCACTTGGTTGGAAAAAAAAAAAAAAAAAAAAAAACTTGCATGAAAAAAATGGTAATGTGAAAGCTGTCATGCAGACCAACGAATGTACTGGGCTAACGAACCAAGAATACTGATGGAGGTGGTCTGAGTTTGGTTGCAGTGGAACTGTGGCACGGTTGCATGAAAGCATCTCGGACTAGGGTCCACACTTGATCAGGAAGTAAATTATCATGTGCATGCGTTTTAGCTTGACATCATTAGTTCAACAAACCACATGTAAGGGATGACAGTGGTGATGATTTACCTTGTATACGAGCAAGTGTGAGCATGCAGTGTAATCGCCTATAGTGAGTGCAATCAGAGCAGCAAATGAATGGCTCCTAATCAGCTGTTTCCACAAAACTGTCCATTTGCAAGCCTTCATGTGTTGCACATACAGTCACAATCAGGCTCGGAATGCAGCAAACGTGCCCAGTGTGAAAGCCCCTTTAAATAATGATATATGAGTAATATCACACAAGTAGCCATGTGACATGGCTGTAATTTGGCCATAGGTATGAGGCCACAGGCCAAGTAGGTTATCACAGCATGCTGATATACAGCCATATTGCACGGCTACAAATGGGTGATAGCATTTAAACAACTCTGATGGCACAAGTGTGTAAATAAAAATAGAGACAACAATAAAATGTCTTAAAAACCCTGCTTCCTTCCGCCACAGGTTCAAATCTCAATTTGACAGCTTAACAGCTTAGCCCAAGCCTCTAGTTACTAATTTGAAAATGTCACTTTTTAGAACTAGAAACGAAGGAACGTTGAGTAACTTCATTGAAAGCTTATTGTATTACTGTATTAAAAGCTCACTGTACTATGCAGAGTATTATTAGAGAGAGATGGACTGAGTGATTGTGATTACCTGCATCTGATACAGCATCCATTCTTCAGTTCAAGCTCATATTCACAATAAAACATTAGTTTGAATGTCCGCTGAGCCCTCAGTTTTGCTCTTAGCCAAAACTATTTGCTCTGGAACAAATAATAGTTTAATGAGACCAAAGACTGGCCATTAGATTTACCCAAAACAAATTATATCTCATGTTTAACCACTATGGAAACATCAGAGTCAGCAGCAATTTCCAGAAGATCTGGCCGAGGTGAGGCTGCTCTCAGCGGGTTCATGAGCGCTCCAAAACCATTGAAGCTGACATCCTGGAGCTCACATCTCCAAAACCATTGAAGCAAATTTTCAAATAGACATTATCTTTATTAACAAACCGCATATTTGAAGTCTAAACAAGTACATCCTCAAAACCATAACACAAAAACAGCATTATATTATATATAGTATAATACTTATACAGTAATAAGTATAATACTATATATTATACTAACCCTAACCTAACCCTAACCCTATACTGTTATTATTATAGTATATTTATTATATCATACAGATATATACAGTATTATAAATATCCACTATATAAAATTATAATGGATTTGGGCATCCGCCATGACACTTGCTGTGAGAAATACTGCAAGCAGAGTTATACAAATGGTGACTGGAAAAAGCATTTGGCCAATCAGATTCGAGGACCAGAAAGAACTGTTGTATATAGTGATATAATACATTATTGCAATGATACAGTATAAAAGTAATTAAACTGTACCACATGATTTAAGCCATACCACCCAACAATGATATACACATGCTATTATTTCTATCTATACATTGTGTGTGTATATATCTGGGAGTCAATTAGCGGATGAAGGTGCTGGAAAAGATCTCGGATTGTCACACTTTGAGTTGTTATCAGGTACAATTACATCAACACCTCTATCTAGTTAATATATAATTTTCAGTGACAAAATAGTATAGTAGTTACTGTATGTAAAAGTGACAGAGAGTTAGTAGATACACGTTACTAGCCACGTAGAAAAATATACGAAGACAGAAAGACAAAAAAAATAAAAAAATCTTTCACACAAACATGTAGTAATCTTCATAAAGAGTTTTAAATGAAGGAAATACATTATTTTTCATCTGATCGATAAAGTATTTGCAGAGTACATCAGTCATGTCATGGAGGCCTTTGGTCTAATCTAAGCATAAACACTAATTAAGATGCAGGACTAATGAGTCTGATAGATGAATTGTAATGATTTGAGCTGAGTTGAGAAATGATCTAAGCTGCTTAATTAAGCAAGATCTAACAAGGAGATCAGAAGGACAAGCGTTCTTTAGCAACTCTTTCACCTCTGCATGTATCTCTGCATAAAATTCTGTATTAAACTCCATTCTTAAAGAGACATTTCCCCAAACAGGAAAGTTCTCTCAGCATGTTTTCTTATGTTTGCAAACCCATATGACTTTTTGGTCACACTTTATATTAGGTGGCCTTAACTACTATGTACTTACATCAAAAAAATAAGTACAATGTACTTATTGTGGTCATATTGTATTTCAAAACACTTTTGCTGCTATCGAGGTGGGATATGTTTAAGGTTAGTGACAGGTTTGGTGGTATGGGTAGGTTTAAGGTTGGGTTAAGGTGTAAGGGATGGGTCAACAGTGTAATTATAAATGTAATTACACAAATTAATTACAGATGTAATTACACATAGGTATATAAGTACAATGTAAAAACATGTATGTACACAATAAGTGCATTGTATCAAATTATTCATTTCAATGTAAGTACATAGTAGTTAAGGCCACCTAATATAAAGTGAGACTGACTTTTTTCCTCCATGGAACACAAAAGAAGTCCAAGCAGCTCTGTTCCATGTAATGAATACATACAGTAAAACAGGATCTGTCAAGTTCAAAAAGCAACAAAAAAGTAGCATAACAATTGTCCATGACTCATGCGCTATATTCCAAGTCCTCTAAAGTCATATCATAGCAGTAACCGATATGAAGAAAATACACCAGACAACTGTGTTGTTTATCTTTACATCTGCAGTTTATAGTATTATAGGACCTAAGTGAGATCTACAGAACTAAAACAGCAATCAGAACTTCTAAAGGATGTGCAATATAACAGTTTACAACATCTATAAGGATGGAAATCAGAGGGAATTTAATGATTCTGATTCAACTTAATAACTCTGGATCCTTTAATTCAAAGTACTTTTAAGGGAACTGATTCATCACTGACTGACTAATTCATTAAAGGATCGTTCTCATGAGAGTCATTCATTTGTGAACTGGATTACACTGTCTGTACTATATGTTTGCCGATATGTGCAAATAGATTTTTCCCTGGCTAGATTCAATGGCACAGAATAGCAGAAACACATTTACGTATTTTGGTTTGCTGCATTCAAATGTGTCGAAATGATCATATTCATAATTTAAGACCACATGAACACAACCATGAAGTCTAACCACCAGTGGAAACTCTAAACCCTTACCCGTTTCAAGTTGGATTAGCATTGTGCAATTTGGTTTGCACTTTTTTTTTTTTTTACTGGCTGTTAAAGAATACCCATACAGCTTGCAAGAAAGTGCCTCTTATTTGGCTCATGAAGCAATAGGCTTGTGCATCAAAACTATATTGCCCATCATGCCCTTTGGCAGTACAAAAATGATCAAATCTAAAGATAATCAATTGCACACTTAATGAGCATTATTTGCTCTTCTAAAATGATTGTTTGCATTGCTGGAAAGTTTAAAAGAGAATGAAATATGAAACTGTGCCTTAAATTAAATTGGACCAAAACCACTTGTCATGATAACTGGAACTTTTAAGCAGGATCTTACCATGAAAACTGAAAACAGTTTTCATATTGTACACTGCTGGTCCAAAATTTTGAATAATTAAGATTTATTTATTTATTGCCTAGACTGCATTTATTTTTACAAAAATACAGAAAAATCAGTAATATTCTAAAATACAAAAATGTAAAAGAACTGTTTTCAATTTGAATATATAATAAAGTGTAATTTATTTATGTGATGGCAAAGTTGATAATAGTTAAATTAAAAAAAGTGACAGTAAAGACATTTGTAATATTAAAAAAAATGTTTCTATTTCATCACAGATGTTTCTATGTTTATGTTTCTATTTCATCACAGAAATAAATCAGATTTTAAAATATATTTTAAAATATAAAACCATTTTAAATTATAATAATAATTCACATTATTTGTTTTACTGTATTTTTACTGTACTTTTAACACACACGAGTAATAGTATCAGTACCCAACAGTATCTACACAGATTTTTTTTTTCTCTCTCAAAATGTGCATCTTTATGTTACATTTCTCCCTGATCTCACACAACCACACATATGAGAATGCAGATCCATGTCTACAAATGATTTTTTTTTTTTTTAAAGGGATAAGACAGGACATGTAGAGAGATAAATCCATATTCAGCCGCTGTGTGAACAGGAAGCTATCTCTGCACACTAACATTTGAAAATATCACCACTATCTGTTCCTTTGTGCCCCAGGTTTCCTGCCTTCATGACACCACCAGATTAAAGTCTCTCTCTCATCTGGCAAACCCTGTCAAATATTCCTATGGAATCTAACAGCTGAAGGCTGGAAATCAGGTAAGATCATAGTGTAGATGTCAGGCGGGTAATTTCCATGAAAATAATATTTTCAAAGAACAATGTGCTTTTTAAATGCTTGGGTGCAATTTATGGGAGAATCACACAAAGCCTGTCAAGAATTTGTCCTATGGTCATATTTCACCACCAAATAGAAAGAAATAATAAATGATATTTCATATGGTGAATGAAACCTATTTTCAGGACCATTACGACGGAAATTATTTTCATGACAATTAAGTACAACTCAGTTCTCATTATACCCGTGTGTGTGTGTGTGTGTGTGTGTGTGTTTGTGTGTGTATGCATATAATTTAAATTGCAAGTATTTGTACATTTAAATGATAAATGATACTTGTTTTACCTTAAACAAATTAAATTCAAATTATTTGTTTTATTCATGCAAATTGTATTTTTTTTATTACAGAACTTGAAGGGTCTGTAAATGTGGTTTTATGATTTAGCATATTTTATTTTGCGCTACATATAAACTTTTGATTACAGTGTTTATACAGTGATTATGATTTTGAATAATCATGTCTATTTAGTATGTTTAGCTGCTTTGGCATGAAACACTGGGCCAAAAACAAGTCAAAGTTGTCCAGCAACAAATGAGGTGCCATACGCTGTCTGGCTCCAAGAACTTATTTGTATGCCTGAAACAATCGAGACTGCGCTGCAATTATTTAAAGGCCCATGACCGCATGATATGACTTTTAATCAAGCTAGTCTCATGTGATTCACCTGTGGCTGTCACACACTCATTCAGTGCATGTAAAAAGCGAGTTTCTGAAGAGCATGAAGCCGTAAAGGCTGACGGGGAGCAGACTCACTACTTTATGACATACAATAAATGTGAAAGGGGAGTTGAACAGATGGTCTCATAATGTGACTGTGTCTACGGTCACACAAGTCAAGGTTAAACACAGCCTGACCGCATCTGGAAAGAGGCAGAGAAAATATATTCACACATAGTTTAGTTAAAACTTTATGCTGCCATATGCAGCCTATAAATTTATAGAGTCATAAGTGAACAAGAGTCATCCTACACTTTTTCGATGTCATAGTCATTACATTCAGGTGTGCTCAATATATTGTTATCCAGAGATCACAGATTATCATTAAGGAATGATTTTGTCATTTTATGGAAAAGAGCTGTGTGGAACATTCTTCTGTGGAAAAGTTCTGCTTTGGTGCTCCAAGGAAAAAAAATAAAAATACAACAACAACACGGTTTGCAACAACTTGAGGGTGAGAGTAAAAAGAACATATTTAACTTTTTTTTTTTTTTTTTTTAAGGTGAATTATTCTTTTAAAATACAGAACTCTGTAGACATGGTAATCTGTCCAGGATGTTCCAGGATGTTCCAAAAGGCTGGGATAGAATACTCTATGTAGGAAAAGTGCCTGGAGAATGGATGGATGGAAGTATGGATAGATGGATGTAGAGTTGGGTGATATACTAGTACACTCTAAAAAATGCTGGGTTATTTATTTATTTATTTATTTTTACCAAAATGCTGGGTTCAGCTTGTTGGGCCATTTTATTGGGTAATTTTGATCTTTTTTTTTTTTTCCCCCAGGGACTGGGTAGTTTTTCTGGAAACCAAGTTGCTTGGTTATTTTTAATGCTGGGTTATTTTTTTCTACCCAACTGCTGGGTTGAGCCTGTCTCCGACAAAACAGCCCAGCTGCTGAGTTACAGTCAGAGCGATGGCTTTTTGTGTCCTCTATAGGAGAGAGCGGTTTGGTGCACTTCTTCAGCGAAATAAAGGTTTGTATACATTTTTTTTTTTTTTTAAGATTTATTTTTGGCGTTTTTGCCTTTTATTTGATAGGACAGTAGGTAGACAGGAAACGAAGTTGGAGAGAGAGAAGGGGGACGGGATTGGGAAAGGTCCGCGAGCCGGGACTCGAACACGGGACGCCCGAAGCGCAATGGCGCTACATGTCGACGCACTGACCACAAGGCTATCGGCGCCAACTTGTATACATTTTTTTTTCATTTATAAAGTCTTTACTGTGCTGTAAAATATATTATTTTACACGCAACGCAACATAAGGATGAGATGTCAGTCAGCTGCGTTAGCAGCGGTCGTTTTGCATGATGGAAACGTCTTTTGTCTTGCATAACATTTAATGGATTTTATTCGTTATAATACTGAGTTTAATTAAATTTGATGCTAAAATATGTTCTCTAATCTCGGTACTGTTTGTTTATGGGTAGGTTTTGGAGTCAGTCACGGCATCTATCAGCTATGAGTGAAACATGAGGCAGCAGTCTGAAGTTCGCAGTTCCTTCGTGAATAGCAGCCCTGGCTCAGATTTCGGCCAGTGAAAGATGCCAGCATGCAAATTATCACTATTTCAGTAAAAAGTGATCACAGAGAATGGTTGAATATACTTAAATTAAAATGCTACTTTTAAATGTTACATTTTTATTTCTAAAATGCATGTTGAACGAGTTTATATGTATGCAATATTGTAAACTATGCTGTATTCACCCAAATAAATTCAATTTGTCTTGTATTTTGTCCATGTGTTCTTGCTTAATAATAAATGTTCATCTTTTGATTATTGTTGTTGCCTCTAGTAATTCTGTGTGCTTTTTTTAATTAATTAATTTATTTATTTATTTTTAATTTCCAGCCAATTTTAAGGCAGCAATATCATATTTTTTAAACAATAGTTGACTTAAATAAAACAAGCCAGCATGATGGGTAAAAACATTAACCCAACATGTGTACTGTCTAGTGCTGTCAAACGATTAATCGCGATTAATCGCATCCAAAATAAAAGTTTTTGTTTCCATAATATATGTATGTGTACTGTGTATATTTATTATGTATATATAAATGCAAGCATGTGTATATTTAAGAAAAATATGTTATGTTTATATATTAAATATTTTTATATAGAATATAAAATATAAGCATATAAATATAAAAAATGTATATACATGTAAATATTTTCGAAATTATATGTGTGTGTATTTATATATACATAATAAATAAACACAGTACACATACATATATTATGGAAACAACAACTTTTATTTTGGTTGTGATTAATCGTGATTAATCGTTTGACAGCACTAGTTCTGTCCAATATTTACCCAGCGCTGGGCTGCCAAATAACAAGTTGGGTTGTTTTTAACCCAGCATTTAGACACGAGTGTAGACACGATTAACCAGTAGGAATTTGTCAACCGGTAGAGATTTAGGACTATCGTCTCCGTCGTGGTTACACGCTCATATGACGCTGCTGTGCTACGTGGTCACAAAAACTTATAATTCGCACATTTTAAGCATTGCGGTTTACAAACAAGTGATTTTAAGCTTCTGAAACGGAATCAGCAGCGAAAGAGAACTCATTATACACTTTCTGAGAGACTGTTTCTGAGCGCTGACAGAGAGGCACGCACACATGAAGATGGTTATTTTTGACGCTTTATAGGTCTTGAACTGTTAAATACACACACTTGTATGCGTCAAAATGCCCGTCTTTGTAAGTATCCTCGAAAACACAGTAATTTAGGTCTTACGTGAAAGCAAACAGCTGAGAAGGAAACACGTGTAACAGTATACTGGATCCGGGCAGCAGTCTAATGTTCCTGCTTTCTGCCATTCGTGTTAATCAAACAACAAAAGAGAGAACATCTTTTACTGCTCTTCACTAAATCACTTTTGCAACTTTAATAAGAATAAATTATTATTAGTTTATTATTATTTTTATTTATTATTTTTGATACTGGTGACAAGAATTATGACAATTCTATGATATCAAAAATGTTAATATAAAGACTTTATTTAAAGTAAAAATAACTAGGCTATATTGTTAGCGTGAAATAAAATTACTCATATTGTGATATAATATTTTGGTCATATCGCCCATCTCTAGATGGGTGGATGGAGGGATGGAAACTGCTGGCATTAAAGGAAGTCATTTAAAGTCAACTTAAACTGACTCGCAACCTATTACACTTTCATAATGTGGCATATATACCAAGTGGAACACAAATTGAAAGACATTAAATGGAAATAATATAGGATGGGACTTTAGTGTATACACTGGAAATAAATTTGATAGGGGTCGTTTAGAGTATCAGAATGGAACCAGACTGAATGCAAGTTTGCTAAAACAATGCCAAAGCATTATTGATCTGGCTGTTGTTTTACATTATCCAATAGACTGTGTAGCCTAAAAAGGAAAATAAGGTCATTTCAGAGGATGAGGAAATTATATTGCTTTCATTCAAGTTTAAAGAGGCAAAATAACATATACTGATAATTAATTCACAATAACATCAGGAACATGCATGAATAAGTCTTACAGTCCATTTATTATTATTATTATTATTTATTTTTATTTTATTTTTGTCCATACACAAGTCAGTGACAATCAAACCTGTTTAGTTATCAACACCCTTAAAAATATATTATTTTGTGTTCCACAGGGGGGAAAAAAAACACCATGACAGAATTTTCCCCCCTTTAATAGGGCTAATTTTGAGTTCAAGTTGACTTTAAAGTTAAAAATAACCCATATTTTGAGTTATTCAGGTAAATAAACTGTGATGTGCCTTTTGTTTAATCAACCAATAGCAGGAGTCTTCAGGAAACCTTTTGAATATTATTTGTGGTGTGAAAAATTACTCACTTTACCTTTCTTTCTTTCTTTCTTAAAAGTACAGAAAAGTACAGGTTAAAACACAAAAAATTTAACCTAATTACATATATATATATATATATATATATATATTTGTCTTAATCATTCTTCTTTACAATCACCCTAAGGAACATAAAATGTCCTATAACTGAAGAATCACCTAACCAGTAGATGTAGATGCAGCAGATGTAAGGTCCCAGGATTCCTGACAATCAGTGCTTAACTTCAATTATGAATAAAAACAAACACACAACAAACGAAGAAAAAATGTTTTCTTCTCTAAAGAAAAATCATTATTTAAAGGCAGATATTTGTGGGCAAACACATTAAATACTCATTGTTACAAACACATGCACCAAAACCTCTGATTACATGCTTAAGTGGATTCATTTATTCTTCCTCATGTAACTCCTATCTGAATGTGTTGCTGTATCCATGAAAAGAGCTCGTTTTCCCTAATCCGTCTGAATGAGCCATCCACCTTCATCAATCCAGTCACTTAAGATTTTGTCATGACAACTGTCTAATCGCGTTGCAAACCTGATAATGCTGCTATGACCAATCAAAACTAGAATTAGAAGAAAGACTCCCGTCTCTTCATAAAGACACTGTGATGGTCTGACATGGCCACATGAGAATGTAAGGATTTCATTGTCACACTCCATGCCTTTCTGATCTCTTCTAATCCCGAGGCAACATGAGCGAGAGAGAAAGCGACAAAAATCCGCCTCACTATACGAGGTTAAAGAACCAAATGGCATCCACTTGAATCGGTGCATGCTCTAACATAGTTATTTTTGTGCTCATGCGACAGCAAAAAGCATTATTTTGTTTTCTGTGCCCTCCAGAAGACAAATGTTCCATCTAGGCCTGTCGTGATTATTTGAGATAACGGGATCATTGAAGCTTGCGAGTCGGGAGTGGTTGTCAGGGATTTGCTGTGTAGTTGCTAAGATGCTCTGAAAGGTATTTAGAGCATTGTTATATGGTTGCTAGGGTGTTCTGGGTGGTTACCAGGGCCTCAAGTTGCTAAAATATCGTAAGCCCAGGCTCTCTGGAAAAATGTGCCTGTGGCAACATATGTACAAAATAATGTTATGATATTACGTCACACTTTCAAAGTGAAATGTCTACTGAGTTTCACCTAAAAAAAAGCTTCTTTTTTTTTTGGGTTGTTGTACATACGAAATATCCAGTAAGTTAAACTACAAAAGTAATTCATGTCCAGCGTTTTCATAATTGTTACATGCAGAAATTATCAGATTATTATTAATAATGTATTTATTTAAATTAATGCTGTCAAACCATTCATCGTGATTAATCGCATCCAAAATAAAAGTTTTTGTTAACACAGTATAGGAATGTGTACTGTGTATATTTATTATGTATATATAAATACAAACACATGCCCTACATATAAGAAAAATATGTTATGTTTATATATATTATATATACATATATATATATATATATATATATATATATAAATATATAATATAATATAATAATATAAATATATAAATGTATATATTTGTAAATATTTCCAAAATATATACTGTATGTGTGTATTTATATATATACATAATAATTAAACACAGTACACATACATATATAATGTAAAAAATATATATATATATATATATTTTGGGTGCGATTAATCACAATTAATCGTTTGACAGCACTAATTTAAATGTAAAATGAATTAAATTTAATAATAATAATAATAATAATTATTATTATTATTATTATTATTATTATTATTATTATTATTTAGTGTCTTGGTTTCAAATTGTGAGAACATCAATTATCATATGACTACTAAAGTAGACCATAAGAGAAATATTATATAATATTTTAATATATATTATTATATTTTGCCTAATTATCAGTTATTATTAGTCTTCTTCTTCTTCTTCTTAAATCATTTAAATTATGCATTTAAATAAACTTTCACAATTCCATTATTCCCTGTGAAGATCTGTAACTGACATGCAAACAGATAGATAGATAGATAGATAGGTAGATAGATAGATAGATAGATAGATAGATAGATAGATAGATAGATATTAATTTGCATGGCAATTCTATTTCATAATCCTGACATCATGATATAGTTCCATCATGATAAGAACATCACAGATGACCGTACATCTGGAGCACAACACAACAGCTCATTATTACCCACCTGCCCTTATAACAGAGCAAGAAACATGTGGGAGTTACTACCAGCCGGGCACAATCAGAATTGGGCAAAACCCACTATCCTGCTGGAAACCTCTCTTGAAAATGCAGCTGGAATGATTCTGGCATCTGTCACGTCCACCGAGCCACAGGGAGCTCTTGAAGCTGACATACAGAGGTTCTGCTTTCCTGGTCCTCACAACAGCTGCACTCAGCCTGGGCTGTGGGACCTCTGTTGGCCCCTGCGGAGCAGAAGACAGAGAAGGATGCCTCGGCCTATCACTGACGAAAGGATGTGAGAAGGGTTTTTTTTTTAAGCAAAGGAACCCTCTGAGGTGTTAATTTAGTGAGGGTTTCTTATTAGTGTCATTCTAATGCAGCGTTCGGTGGAATGTGATGGTTTAAAATATGCCCTGAAAGTCACTGCAATCTCTGCAGAATAGGACAGCAGTATAGAGACATCATATAAATATAGAAACTCATTTCCACCATGAAATAAAAATAGAATTAATTAAATTATTATTTTTTCTTGCAATTCAGACTTCAAGATATAAACTCTCTGACTTTCTTTTTCACTTTTTCATCTCTCAATTCTGACTTTTTTTCCTCTGAATTCTGAGTTTACATCTCACTTTCTTTTTTTTTTTTCTTTTTTTTTGCTTTGTTTTGTTTTTCCACACAACAGAGAAAAAATAAAATAAAAATGGTAATTGCAACTTTTTTTCTGACAATTCAAATTTTCAGTTTCAAGATTTCTCTGGAAAATTTTTCTTTACGATAAAAGGTCACAATTACAGTTTTTTTCTATCCCTTGGTGGAAACAAGTTTTCATACATACTGTACAGATACGAACATATAAGCTTAAAATTTTAATGCTACACTTCCAAAAAAAAACAAAAAACTAGATAACATATACAGTGGCACCAAACAGACATGCAGAATTTTGTAATATTTATGTGATTAGATGATTTTATTTTGGTAGTTGCTGCACTGTGTTGCTGCTCATTTGCATACAGTTAAACTTTTATCAGCTTAAGTCACTAGACATGACCACATGCTGTCACCAACAGTCACGGTCAATCATGTTGCCAGAAATCACCAACTCTCAGTAATCAGTAATGGTATGAACAGCCATTTAGCTAAATTTTCTTTGCACATGTAAACTGGAATATACAACCATCAAAAATTGCCCTTCTTGTTTTAAAATTCATAAATAGGCCAATTAAGTCAAGTCATTTTATTAGTACACCACTTCTCCATGTTGTTTCAAAGCAGCTTTACCGACAATTATGCCTAATTATGACTTAAAAACCCCAGTGAGCAAGTCAAAGGTGACTGTGGCAAGACAACTAATATCCCTTAAACTGGTTGAGCAGTGGAGAGGAAAACCCCTTTAAAACCAATTAAAGTAGGTAGTAGAAAAAGCACACAAATGAACCGAAGGAGAAGCAGCCGTGTTCCAAAAACTGCAACTCAAAATGAAATAAGCAGTGGGCAAAACTTTGGTTTAAATGGGAGTTTTCTATAAACAATCTTATTACTAAACAAAAAGCAAATCATTTTTATTTTTATGAGACTGATTATGGATCCATTTTATGACACGTAACTTCAAAAGCCTGCTAGATGAGACAAAAATGTCTACTTTTGCCAGTTACCTGATCCCTATTGAGCCGTTTTGTCCTGTACTGCAGGTAAAATGACCAATTCCACAGAAATGTTAACTATACCATGAAAAAAAAAAAGATTCTAAGGAAAGGAACGAACGTCTTTGAAATGCATTTAGGTCTATATCTCACTATAGTAAAGAACTATAATGGATTTTTTTAGGGAAAATGCATCATTTATCTTGCACATAAGCTGTGCACCAGTACTAAAATAACATTTTTAGACAGCGGCATTTCAAAAGAGATAAAAGGACTCTTTATTTCCACTTTGTTATCATAAGCATTTTCCCAAAAGACAAGAATATGTATGAGAAATATATACACTCAGTTTGTCATAACAGAAATGTTTTTTTTCCACATTTTATCACTGCACTTCAGTGATGTGCAAAACCCGTATATTTTCTAAAGCTACCTTATATGGATAGTCCATCCATCACTTACTCACCCTCATTTCAATCCTGTTTTTTTTTCCCCTGTGGAAAAAAATAAAAATAAAATTGTATATATATATATATATATATATATATATATATATACATACAGGTGCATCTCAAAAAAATAGAACATCGTGAATTTTTAAATGTAAATTTTTAAAATTTCAAGAGTTTTGATCTGATTCTGATTCTGATTCAATACTTGATCAGGGCTCATTTAGCACAAATGACAGCATCAGTGAGGTGTGGCATGGAAGCGATCAGCCTGTGGCACTGCTGAGGCACTATTGAGCCTTCAGCTCGTCTGCATTGTTGGATCGACTGTTTCTCATCTTTCTCTTGAAAATATCCCATAGATTCCATGGCCCATTCCATAGATTCCATGGCTGGCCAACACAGCACAGTAATATCATGGTCAGCAAACCACTTGGAAGTGGTTTTGGCACTGTGGGCAGCTGCTAAAGTCCTGCTGGAAAAGGGAATCATCATCTCCCTAAAGCTTGTCAGCAGATGGAAGCATAAAGTGCTCCAAAATCTCCTGGTAGACGGCTGCATTGACTTTGGACTTGATAAAACACAACAGACCAACACCAGCAGACATCACGGCACCCCAAATCATCACTGACTTCAGAAACTTCACACTGAAGTTCAAGCAGCTTGGATTCTGTGCCTCTCCAGTCTTCCTCCAGACTCCAGACCTTGATTTCCAAATGAAATGAAAAATGTACTTTTATCTGAAAAGAGGACTTTGGACCACTGAGCAATAGTCCAGTTCTTTTTCTTCTTAGCCCAGGTAAGATGCTTCTGACATTGTTTCTATTTCAGAAGTGGCTTGGTAGCCCTTTTCCTGAAGACATCTGAGCGTGGTGACTCTTGATGCACTGACTCCAGCTTCAGTCCACTCCTTGTGAAGCTCTCCCAAGCGTTTGAATTGGCTTTGCTTGACAGAATTCTCAAGCTTGTAGTCATCCCTGTTGCTTGTGCACCTTTTCCTACCCAATTTCGTCCTTCCAGTCAACTTTGCATTTAATATGCTTTGATACAGCACTCTGTGAACAGCAACGCCTTTCAGTAATGACCTTCTGTGACTAATGACCCTCTTTGTGGAGGGTGTCAATGATTGTCTTCGGGACCATTGCCAAGTCAGCAGTCTTCCCCATTATTGTGGTTTCAAAGAACAAGAGATACCTGGAATTTATACTATGGGGATGGTCATTTAATGAAACTCAAATGCAAATATTCTAATATTTTGAGATACTGGATTTTTGACTTTCATGAGCTGTAAAATTTAAAGAATGTTATCAACCAGTTTGGTTTCCAGTTTGATTAGTTTAACTATGTTATTTTACCACTAAGTTATACTGTCCAACAGATTCAATTTGGCTAAATTAACAGTCACTATAACAAATTAATTACAAAGCTGACTGAAAAGAAAGCTTTTTTTTTCATACATACTTTTAGTAGTCATGCAAGGTCATACTTCGTGCAATTTAAATTTTAATTTGATTCAATGTGCAGGCCAGTTTTACATTTCAGGATAGGATGCTTTCAGAATTGTCATACCTATAATAGTTTTATCCTGGTTCATGTGAAAATGCCAATGAACTAAATTAAATACATAAAACTCTAACTCTTCTACAGTACATTCTGATGATATTTCTATTTTTGAACTGTACAATTTGCAGAGTTTCTACAAAGTGTATGGCTTCTCAAAAAGTCATGTACATTTCGTCATGCCTGTAGCATAATACTCAAGAAGAAAAAAAAAAAAAAGTCGACATTGATATTTTCTTGATGGCTAGACTTTGTCTGCAGGGGTTTAGGATTCTACTCACAAGTGGTTCGATATACTGGTAATTAGTACTTTCTCTGAGAAGTTACATTTCACATTTTCACTGCAAATGTCACATCCGTAAGGCTGGAATTGCTCTGTTTCAGCTAATGCAACTCAGAGCTCACTGGCATGATCGAACGGCCATGAAAATCCCCAAACAGACTAGATAAGCAAAATTACTTCCCAGACAGGCTTGATCTATTACATATCTGGACTGAACATTTTGTAGGGCATTTCGTGCTTCAGCTGAGACTGCTCTTCTTGTTAAAACCAAAGAACGGATGGCTGGTGCCGACTACAGGGAACTGTTGTAAGTCAGATGCTAAAAAACTGACAATTCAACGTTATCCTTCACCAAGACCAGCTTAAACTGGCATGGGCCTTCATGACATTGAACAAAGAAAATCTTGCTTGGATCTCAATTCAATTATTAATCAATTCAATATTATAGCGCAAAAGCTCTAGAAAAGATACAAAAATGCTAAAAGCTTTTCAAGAACCTTCTAAAGATCAAACGTGAACTTCTGCTTTAAAGTTCGGCTAAGACCAGGAGATAGAACATGCTGCTGTTGTAAAACAGGGTACATGGTTTGAAACCTGCTTGAAAAAAAAAAAAAAAAAGATTGTTAAGGTGGCCAAGCTTATTTGTTGAACATGGTACAGTAGCTGGTTGTTACTGGACCAAGATGGTCTAGTTGTTCATCCAAAACAGTGTGGACCAGATAATTACTAGTCTGGACCAGCTAGAAACCATCTGTGAGTGTTTTCTCACCAGCAATGTCTTAAACTTTATTTTGAGAAAATGTAGCAATTTTAATTCAGTAAAATGATATTTCAAACACTTAGTAAATGCCAATAAATAAATTAAGTTCCAGAAATAGTGTGAGAGGTCAAAAAGTATTACAATAACGATTTTTGTCAGTTTGAACCTATTTGTGTCAAACAACACAAATGTTCCAACTATTAGTCCAAATGCATGTGACAGGAATAACTAGAATCCCAATGTAAGGCCTGTTTTCTGGGTAAGTGTGTGTAACACACAGCCTGAGGAAATCAGTTTCCATTGTTCCATATCTCAGGGGAAAATTTATGTACTTTTGTATTCCTATACTGGTTTTGACAAAACTGCTATTTACCCACAAATAGAGCTATTAGCTCAATGCGTGCTGTTGTGAGCTTCTGTTCAAAGCTTTGAAGAAACAGCTCCTTCAATCAGTCAATTCCTCGTGAGACCTACCGAATTACCAAGAGATTACAAAGCCTTCACGCCATCATGGTGAAAGCTGTCATCGTTAATTCCAAAAATATCTTCAAATCTTTCTCCTTGAGAAGAAAAAAATAGCTTTTTGTTCAATGCTGAGATGTTAAAACATTTTCTCCACATTCGACAGGCCCATGCATTACTACCACTTTGTTAATGTATTAGGTATTGTCACGGTGCACACACGAGGAGAGAACACAGGAACAGGCAGACGAGGATAAAACTCAAATAATAGTCTTTAATAACGACATCAGGGCAAGACAAGGCAGGACAAGGCAAGGCAGACACACAGGAACACCGGGGAGTAACGAGTAGACCAGAACACGAAACAGAACGGGCATGAACTAATATACACAAGATAATGAGACACACAGCTAGACAGACTTAACTAATAATCACATGAAACAAGGACAGGAAACAAACCAAATAAGGACACAAGAGGCGGGAACACATGACACACATGACAGAGGAC